>REGL01000894.1:82234-132838 GCA_004194395.1 Aurelia aurita complex sp. Pacific | reverse complement strand
CTGGATTAAGGAATTTTGCGAAAACCGTTTGGTCGTTTGAAATATAGCATCGGGGGTAGAGCAATATTCTATGTCATAAAGCTGAAAAGTGCCATGATATTTATCGATCAGAAAACCAACAACAAAATCCCTTCCCCAGACACATTTTGGGGTCAAAATCATACTTAGTTCAAACTTTGAAGCAATATTCTACTAATATGTTGGTCTTCAATTACCTGAAACATTAATTTTCCAAAATAATCCATGGTGTGCTATAACGAAGTGCAGAAAGAGTTAGGAAAAGAAGTTTTTGATTTCCATATATTTGACCTTGAATTTGCCACCTCATGAAAAAACACACATTTGCATCAATTGGCTAAATATTCAATTGATCATAAAACCTGAACCAAATGAGATATCTTGCTGAAATTTTTTTTCTGAGGTTCTCTGATGCTTGGGTCCCCTTGGTAAAAATTAAAAGCAATTTTGAAAACATCACCTGACAGGCATCTGTTGTTCTTATTTGGAATGACCCTCTTCCTAACCTGTTTGAGTTGGAGCTTCTTCCTTCGACAAGAGATTAAGAAGTGATATGATGATATAACCAGTTGCTGTTATAGCCAAGAACATTGTAAAGATTGTTGAAGGAGTGACCATATTTTCATCCATGTAGATAAATATTGCCACAAATATGCAAATGCTGAAATCCAAAGAGATGAGATGAATTAAATCAGAAACAAAATGGTTTTCCAAAAATTTTTATGGCTGCCTTTACTAGGGATCATGAATTACAACTTAATAACGTCATCTGTATGTATACAGTATAGCTGCAAAGCTCGAGTATCAGGCAAGGGCCTCATCTTTCCATGTGTGTGCTTTCCTCAGAGTGATGGCTTGTCCTCAGAGGCCTATTGTACAGGGTGTCCCAAGAAACATGTACGCTGTTTGAATGGCTACTGTGGAGGAGCCATAAATCTAACTTGACCCATTTTTCAAATTTTGAATAGACGAAATTTCAACTTAAGAGTTTGGCACCAAGTTTGAGCAAATCTGATAAGTGGTTGCTGATTTATTGAGAATGAAAGTCAAAATCAGCGGTCGTTTCAAAACCAAAGGATTATATTTCCGTACTTAACCTTATAACTTGAATTTTAGCATCAAATGGACTTAAACTTTGGAGTTATGTTAGGAAACACGTTTGGGAGTAATTAATGACCACATAACTCAAGGATATTGACCAGGCAGCCTGCTGAAAGCAATATTCTTGGTTTAAAAGATTAAAACGACTTTATCACTTTTGAGAAGCAAAATAACTGATGGAAGCATGTCATGGCCTACAGCACGGATGTTCCACATCAACATTTCTAGCAGCCCTGGCTATATTATTGGCTATCAAAAAATTCAATTCATGACTATCTGTCTCACTTGTAAACACCGGAAAACTAGGCTAGGTTTATTTTTTTAATCGATTTCCTTGATTCTGACATAATGGAGAATAATGAATCCTCTGGTTTTGAGACAGCCAATGATTTTGACTTTCTTGCTCCATAAATCAGCAGCTATTTATCAGATTTATTCAAATTCGGTGCCAAACTTTAAGTTGAAATCTCTTCTATGAAATATCTTAAAAACGGAAAAATTGGATTTATGTTTTTTGGGACACCCTTGTAGAGTGTAGGATTAATGTGCAAACATGGTCTGGTCCCTTCAAAGTCTGATACGATACAGCCCTGGCTATTTGAGAAGACCTGGGACCTCTAAAATTTGTTTGAATGATTTCAATTTGAGGTTCTTGATCTTTATCAGTTTTTGAATAATACCAAGATATTTATTTCATGATTCGCAACTTCAGGGCCAAATTGCAGGATTTCCTTTCTTCAAATTTGTGAACCCCAAATATTGAACATTTTTCCATGTTGTAATTCAATTGTAATCTGCTGTACGTGAGTTTGTACTACACCCCCAAATCACCCAGAAAACATTTTCTCTTTGTTCATTCATGTTGAGTCTTTTTTGATTGACGGTTTTTATGGTTTTTTGTGTTTTCGAAAATGAAAATATTAAGAAACTCGCTTCTTGCTCTAAAAATTGAAAATGGAAAAATTTGCAAATTAAACCTCCTAGAATCTAATTCAGGCTTTCTGCTAAAGATTAAGTCATAAATCTTCAAAATCAGCCCAGAGTGCAGATTTTAAGGACCTTAGACTACGGAGTGCGCAGGAGAAAACGGGAGAAAAGGAAAACCGTCTCTCTCATTTTCGCCCGGGCGGTCCGTAAAGTCTGCGCGCAGGCTAGGAAACTTTGCACCATCTCACTTCATATGAGAACCTAAAAATCAATATCACTTACCAACTTAGTTGCTGGGAAATCATTCCAGATTCATAAACAAGAGTAGATAGACTGTAGACTTTGGTATTCACTTTTAAAAAGAGATAAATAATCATATTGTACGGTCATTTAGCAGTTACGCATAGCTTTCTACAAAAATAGGTATAAGGGTTCATGTAAATGGATATTGTATCAGAAGTTTAGAAAAGTTTAGAAAATTGATAGGGGTGAAACTGTAAAGTTAGAGGTCCTTTACATGAGAAATTTCAACCCGGGACTTTCAACTTCCTTGACGATGTAGGCTTGCGTCACCTTTAAACAAAGGAGGCAAGTTGAAACTCAACATGTACTCAACTCAACTTGGCAACTCAACCTGTGTTGCAATTCTCATGTGAAAGCTAAATGTTTGTCAACTCAGGTTGTGTTGAAATCAAAGATAGAATGTGAACAAAGGAGATCAAATCAATTTCCGCAATCAATCAACTTTCTAAATGGGCTTGCATTCCTGCCTCTATTGTTTGCAATCACATTCATATCATATGACCTTATCTCATATCATGTTGATATTGCATGTAAACACAAGGCAAACTAAGCAATGCTGTGAAAACTCAACCCATGTTGACCTCAACACAGGTTTAGATTTCTCATGTAAAGGGCGTCTTAGGCTTCTAGCATCAAACACTGGATCAGCGAAGGTGCTGTGGTATAGTGGCGTAATCCTCTAACTTTGCAGCCAAAATTCAACCAAAACATTCAGGTTCAAGCATAATGAAAGGTGGTCATGGGTCATGGACTTGATTAGGTCTAATCTACTTCTGCGATCCCAGAGCTTGAAACCCCCTGGTGAAAAACATTGCATTACATCAAATATCTATGGTGAGGAGCAACTTCAAAAACAATGGTAAAACACTGGACCTACTTTCTTAGGACAATTGGTGTGGTATACCCTTTTGCCATAGCCAAAAATGAACTTTCCACTGCCACTGGGCTTGGAACTGAAAATTGCAACTATCACCATAATAAGTAACTGAGTGCTAATCAGTCTACAAACCCTTGTCTATCTATGTACAGTATATGATGGGGGCATTCTAGAATCTAGCCACGAACCTGGTCTGGTTAATTAATTGAGCTATCTCTATCAACAATCACTTTTGGTAGAAATACCATACATACATACAATGAAAATGGACCCTAACTTCCTTGTTGTGTTTAAATTCTTTCAAATTGACTGAAACAACGTATTGGGCGCGGCCTGGGAATACGGCCAGGTCTAAACCACGGACAACGCGGACGATGCAGACACGCGGACACGCGGACGAAACGAGAACAATAGTCTGTGGTTTTCTGGTCTGCGTTTTAGACTTCAACACCGGTAAAATCTAAAACGCGGACAAGGATTTTAGAAGACCGCGGACCATTCAAATATAACCAATTTGAACGTTCGTTACCTAATTCTCTGTTTTTCTCCGAAGTAAACATTGTCTCTTTGCATCATTTCTCTCGTATTGCACCAATACTGTTCTTGGAATCTGTTGCACCCTTCGTAGACTCGTTCGTAGAGATTGCATGCAGGTGGAGGTGGCCGTTTGGAAGAATAGACCATTTGGCAATTAGGAAAAAGGGATTGAGGCGAGCGCGGCCAATTCCGACAGCCCTAGTAACAGTCGGAAATTTGGAGAATCCTCTCCACTTCAGAATATCTTATTCGATGTATTTCCCACGATCGATTGCTCGTTGCTTCATTTGATACTTCCAGTAATCTTTACGCCTTCTCTAAAGCTTTAATGTCAATTTCATATATTTTATCTGGTCCGTTGACGCAGCTGTTGACGCCGTGAGAAACGGTCCTTAAATCTCTGTTTTTCGTCTTATGCAAAATTTGAAAGAAATTTCATTAGTGTTTCCGTCTTTGTAATAAAACTAGTAACAAATGGAAGAAGGAAAAATGATTGAGAACTTAATGAAGAAATGTATTTTTTCCATTCATTCCTTCGGCTAGTTTCACCTCGCCCACTAGACTTGCCCCAAGTCTATTTCGTCAAAAAAAAATTTCGTCAAAAAAATTGAAGGGAAAAATGAAAAGCGTGTTTAGCAATATACTTTCCGGTAGACTTATTACAGTTGACAAAACAGACTTGGGGTAAGTCTACTCGCCCACCTGTACTGCAGTTTTCTTCTGAGAAAAACAGAAAAGTTCAAATTCATTATATTTGAATGGTCCGCGAAATCGTTGTCTGCGTTTTAGATTTTACCGGTGTGAAAGTCTGAAATGCGGACGAGAAAACCGCGGACTATTGTTCTCGTTTGGTCCGCGTGTCCGCGTTGTCCGCGGTTTAGACCTGGCCCTGGAAATACTAACAACGAGACGAGGTGAGGTAATATATTGTTCGTACCATTCTTTTTCATTTCCTCCAGGAAACTATCATCAACATAGTTATCAGGATAATCTTGCCGCTCGTAAAGAATCTTTTGCCATGGCTTTTTCTTCATCATTGCGATTGCTTGATTTTGATCTGAAGACCTTTCCATCCTCTTTTAGCAATCTCATCTGCTCCGCTCTCTTCTTCTGCATTCGAGGAAGTAACAACAAAGCAGCAACAAGCAACAACAGCATAAGCGGCCTTTTCCAAACAGCCTCTTCTTGGTTTTAATGATCAAATATTATGGTTGCTGTTGTTGTTGGTTGTTGTTTGATTATCATCGGAAATCTTTGCCAACTTCACAGTTCTTGGTTGCTTGCTTTTTTGTACATTCTGGTCTTGTTTGGGAGAGATTGGCGTAAGATAGCCTTATCTCAAATTATTCATTGCGTTAGTCCGCTAAAGTAAGTGTGTGGTTAGATAGGAAGCAGTTTCAAACATACATAGAAGAAGCGACGAGAAGATTGCAAGACTTGGCCAGGTCATTCTCTCACACGAGCGAGGAGGGGAGATCGATGATCGAATCGAAAGGGCAGGCAACTTGAAATCGAAACTTGAAGTGAGAACGAAAACTTATCATCACATGCAGTATTGCTCCGGTAAATATAGGGGAATGTGCTCCATTGTCGTCACGAGATAACGTTTGCGAAACTAGTGCGAAACTAACTGGAAAGAGGTGAAAAAAATTCCGACATGCCCACAAAAATTCCATCTATTCTGAAGACGAGATTCAATTTTTGATTGAGGACTGATCATATCATTAGCAGTCAGGCGATCGTTTGTTTTAGATAAGATCGTAGCAAAGCTGAAAGCAGGAAAGCTGAACGCCCATGTACCAATAAATGAATGGAAATATAGTCGGAATCATCACTAAATCATCTGTCATTATTAGAAACTGCTTTGCAAGACATCGTTCCTTGATCACATGTACACAGTTAATTAGCCAATAAATATGAGCAGCACTTGGCTTTGAAGCTCAAATTACAGATAAAAAGTGTAATTCAACAACTTTTGAAAGGAAGAAGATGATGTTTTGATAACCAAACGCAGGATGGGATCTGTTTGGAAAAGGATAAACAGAAATGGCAAAAGAGCATCAAAGTTCCAGTTTATTGCTTCCCTTCAATCATTGAACTTGGAGTTGAAAAAGGAAAAGAAATGGTAATTTATGGTGCAATTCTTTTTATTCAAGTGCGTGCATGATTGGGGGTGAAGCTACTGTATAGACGATTTGGGACGTCTAAAATCACACACCTCGATCAATAGGGTTTGGTATTGTAACTCCCATTGAGCCACAGGGCACTCTTGGTTCAAACTCATGCAAAAGCCAAATAACAACGCAAAACAACTGGCTTGATAATTGCACAGATTTTTTATAAGAAACTGGTTTATAAGAAACTATACGATGACCAAAAATTTAAGAAACTCTAGTACTACGCTCAAGAACAGTTTCAGAAACTCTTAAAATTCAATTCCTGTATATCTCTTTTATTCTATGTCTCTCTAACAAAGGTACCTTCATCTTTTTTTAACTTTTAACTGCAAAAATTGGTAATTTTTTGCCTGAATTTGCATGGCTTATTCGTGATGACAATGTCAATGTAGAATGGAAGCCCTTTGTCAAGAAGAAGCCTCAAATTTGAACAATATCGCAAGTTTAGGCCCAAAAAGAATAAGAAACTAATTAAGAAACTGTTACTACTAAAACACCAAAATTTTCATGCAAAATTAAGAATTTTTTAGTATTAAGTGCTGATCCAAGTTTCTAATAAAAAAAAAGTGTAAGGTTTGCTAAAACAAATAAACAACAAATTATTCTCCTAGAACACATAACTAATACACCAGGGTGCATTCCATGCACTTATGTCCGAAGATCTTTGGCGTAGGCCTAACTTTTTGTCAGCGTAGCAGCGTCATTTTTTCATTTAAATCGGTTCTTGGCATGACGACATACGAAAATCTGCCTTCCTTGGCGTGAACGTAAAGTTGTCTTTGATCTTTTCTTATGTGAATTAGCAGTTTCCTTTGATATGATCAGATATATATGACGTGTATTCCCTCTCCCTGAAAGTACCTGGGATGCAAAAAGTTTAGGGCTCGGCGTACCTTTGGCATAGGTTTTACATGGACTGCACCCTGGCTAATACCCTGGATCAGAGTATTTTTAGTATTTGTAAAAAATTAAAGTATTTGAAAAAAATTGAAAAAATTAAAGTATTTGAAAAAAAAATTATAAAAAATAAAACAAGAAAAAAAGAGGAAGGAAAAATACTCTGGAGACATGCGACTGCAACCTCGTTCTGGTTTTTAGTAAAAAAAATGGCGGGTAATTTATTCAAAATGGCGGGTGTCAGATCAAGGCAGTAATACCACGCTTGTTCAATTCAGCAGTTTGCGTTTCGATGATTGCCAGTAATGGTGACACAACAACAACGAACCTTTTCCCNCATACGAAAATCTGCCTTCCTTGGCGTGAACGTAAAGTTGTCTTTGATCTTTTCTTATGTGAATTAGCAGTTTCCTTTGATATGATCAGATATATATGACGTGTATTCTCTCTCCCTGAAAGTACCTGGGATGCAAAAAGTTTAGGGCTCGGCGTACCTTTGGCGTAGGTTTTACATGGACTGCAGCCTGGCTAATTCCCCAAACATAAATAGGAATATCTATAATATCAACAAAATGCACAGCGAAGCAGTGGAGGACACCTGGGGGAGGGGTGAGGGGGTGCTATCCCCCCCCAATGTTGGCTAGAACAAAGATATTTTGTTCGAAAACAATACAAAAAAACAATGCTTTTTAACTGAAACAATAACTTCGTCCCCCCAACATTTGGCAAAGTGGCCGCCCCTGCAGCAAAGAATATATTAAGTAAAATGTCTACTTACAAATGTGTTTGTCCTCTTAGTTAGAAAATTTTTACACCAAAAACAGGCTTAAATCTGCTGGTAAACTGCCTCACAAAAACATCTTTTCTTCACGCTTTTTTCTTTCAGACTGAATCTTGCAACCCAGAGAAATGTGCGCACCAATTTTTTATAGCCACGAGTTTCTAATAATACAAATGATATGTATGTATGTATGTATCATTTGCCACAATTACAAGTATTTACAAGTTATATAGTATAAAAATAGATACAATACAATATATAATGTTAAAAACCTAAAGGAAAAACACCCCTAATTACAGTGGCAGGGATAGCATTAAAAGGTCAAGATGACCTTTATTCCATAATGGTCCCCATAGAGGTGCTGGTACAATGAAAAACGTAAGAAAAAGAATCTACAAAAATGTAGTTTGTTTTCGGTATAAAACATGGTTTATAAGACCATACCATGATCAGGAGAGATGATGACAAGTCTTAATAGAAGACATATATTATGTCATCTTCCTCTTTTTGTATGTTTTGGAAAAAGTTCTCTTCGATCTTATGTTTGAATGTGTTGATATTATTTGTTGATTTAATCTCTGATGAAAGACTATTCCATGTTTGGGCCCTAGATAAGATAGACATTTTTGTCCAGCAGTAGTTTTGCAAAATGGAATATCCAATTTCAACTTGGACCTTCGTATTAACATTTGGTAAACATTGGTCAAACATAAACTAAATCAAAAAAATCAAAAATTAACATTTGATAAACATTGGTCAAACATAAACCAATTTAGATTTTATAAATAGGATGGCAAAACATTTTCTTGATAGAGCTGGGTTGGCTTGAAATTTTTTTCTTTTCGTAGGTTGTAGCTATGAGCATGGATTGTCTTTCTGTGTTAATTATTCCCCTTTGTCTTTTAGGTTGCCCAACAAGCTGTGTGTATTATGGACACGAGGCAACAGGAAGAAGTACAGCAGAGGCTACAAATTTCAATCTGGTATTGCAAATCCTTTCAGAGGTGTTATCATTATGACAGAGCCAGAAGATATTGAAATAACAGTCACAATGTACAAGGTATGTACAGTAAATTGGTTGATTTACAAGCAGATCTTATTAAAGCTGGGAAACCCTGTTATATCTAAGATCAAATGGGGATAAATGGGAGCATAGGTTCCAAATCTTTAAAAAGGCTGGTGTAAAATTCAGTGACCTATTTCTTTGAACTGAATGACTTCAAAGAAACTTAAGTTATTTCTCTATAATTCTACCGTTGGACTTTTCTAAAATCTTTGATATTTTCAGCATTAGAGTGTTTTTTACTTTTTCAAGAATTCAAGAAATGTTTTCAAAAAAACTTAATACCATTGTAATTTCTAAACTGTTTGAAGCAACATGAAATAATTTCGAAGAAATTCATAGTTTATGGATGTCTACAATATGGTATCAAGCAAAAGTCTGTCACTCTTCTGGCTTATTATTTAGAAGTTTGATGGCGTCACACCCTCCAATGAGTTGAAATATAACACAGAGACGTAGGAACCGGGGGGGCATTGGGGGCACATGCCCCCCCAAGATTTTGAAATAAACAAAGAAGTGCCCTTTTTGTTTTCAGGAAATGCCCTTTAGCTTAATGGAAAAAGTGCCCTCGAAGTGTCGTGCCCCTCCAAGTNATGCTTCCTACGTCCCTGATATAACATATGACAAAATTTTGAAAAATATTCAAAAGTTTTGAAAAGTCCAACAGTAGAATTAAAGATAAGTGACTAAAGTTTGTTTCAAGCCACTTAGTCCGAAGCAATAGATCACAGAATTTTACACCCACCTTTTTACGCCGAGTTAAAGATTTGGAAGCTATGCTTAAAATGGGTAAGTTTGAGGTAAAACAGGTAGGGTGAAGAATTTGGATTACCATATTAACCAATCAGGTCATGCCACCTCATTGGAAGATTGTTCTGTTTTGGACTTGTTTCAATCATAATGTTTTTGTCATGCATTTTTCTTGTCTATATCCATGATTTATGATTTTGTAGGAAGACAAACCTGACAGTCAATTTGAAATGAAGGAGTGGACATTCGTTGTGATGGATGTAAGTAAAGTTTTGAAGACCATTTTGCTTATGATCATCCTTGTGCAGGCATCGAATGATGCCTCCTTCAGCTGATCATTGTGCGTCCTTGTCATAATTCCCAAGACATTGTCAAGAGCTTTCCCACTATCTTGTCTAGCTATGTCTCTAGAAATTTGATCTATGTTTTTTGATCAATTTAGGCTATGTTCAGCCAAGAATTTTCAAGAAACTGTTTATAACACGAGAAGTAGGCATCCAAAAATTTGAAAAATATTGGCTGAGTATTATTTGAGACGTTCACTGAAAATTGAATCATGAATCTTTAGAATTGGCGCATTATGAGTGTTATCATAGCCTGTCAAAAGTGGGTACTTTTTATGGCACACATGGCTTTCTGAATAATTTCAAGAGTGCACTAGATTTAAGGTCTGACAAAAATAAGCTTAAAATTCAACGCAAAAAATGTGGATTTTCATCTTTTTGGACATCAACAAGGACAGATTTTGTAAAGCATAAGTTGCTTTGGATTGACACCTGAATTCAAAGCGATTAGCAATTGCAAGCAAATGAAATTCTCTCAACCAATATTCCAAGACAAACAAAGCCACAACAGTTGCCTTGAAACCAATAGGGTAAACTCTTGCCTTGTGCACGCAAAAAAAAAGTTTTTAAGAGAAGTAATGTCCATATAGCGAATAAAGGAGGGTAAATCTAAAGTTCTGCCTTGCGGATTTTGTTTATTTGATTCGGGGGCTGAGTAGTAATTGTTTCATTTAAGCCCTAAATATGCGAGAATTGTGATGCCTTCTGCTCGACGTCTGAATGAAATAGACAAAATCCACCTGGCAGAACTTCAGATTTACCCTTCGACTAGTCTGCGCGCAGGCTACTTTCGACTTGTTTTGTCCAAATCAATTTTTCCGTTCCATAACTACGAGCGATTTTAGTAAAGGTGTTTCGCAAGATTTCTAAAATAGTCATTCGGTTAGATTCATTTTCATGCATGTGTGGACTGTTTCTCTCCAACAAATTGAGAATGAAATTAAAATTGAGAATCTTAAAGGCAATCGGTCCCCTTCGATGAATGAAAATAAAATCGATAAAGATCTCTATTGTATATTCCAGAAGTTGGTGTTAATTCGCTTTATCCAAAGAAATCAGGGTCATAGAGACTCAGTGATGCATGAATTTAGCTGCAGCATAAATAAGGTAAATAATGCAATAACCAAGGTCAGAACAATAGGGGACAGATTGCTTTTAATCAAATCAAGATAATCAGAGGAAGCAAAACATTATGGTTCGCCGCGTTGAAGGTGTCAAATTGTATTGTCTTGAAAAGAAATGCGAAGGTTATTGATTGTTTTGCATTAGGCTGTAAGGGACAAAAACTACGACAGGCCAACATTTGATCTTCGCGTCGCCCGTGATCGTATGTAATCATATGTAAGTTAGGTAATGTAAATGTAATGTAGGTAATGTAAATTGAAACAAGGCATGCATTGTGTTAGTGCACAAAAGGAAAAATTGTTATGATTGATCTTTTATCCCTTTGGGACTATCAAGCTAAGTCTCATTGTTAGAAAGCAAAAAGTTGTTTCAGTGGCGATACTTTTCACCAATATAACTATATCACAAAGTCACAAATAAATACGGAAAGAAATGACTTATTTTAACAAACTAAATTTCTATCACTAATTCAAATCTTTCGTCTGCAAAATAAAACTTCATCACATTCGATTTGAATTGTTTTTCACCTATCGCTTATTAAACGCCCCACGTTTTTTCTCGACTCATCCGGTATGTTCTAAACCCATTAGAAATCAAGAGTAGGTTGTTTTTAACTCGCTTTTTTCCAAGAGCATTTTGTTATTCATTGTACATTTTCTTTTCACAGGAATCATCTGGTGGTAGGAGAAAACCATTAGCACAGATAAGCATAGACATGTCAAAATATTACAGCATTGAAGCATACACACATGAGTTGCAATTAGACCTGAAACCCACCAGCATCAAAGTTAAAAGCTGTCAGCTAGAATTTGGGCTGTCTTGTTTACTTCTCAGGGAAGGAAAGGCTACGTAAGTTAACCCTTTATTATTTTTATTTTGAGATTGAAATTGTGATGGAATAGGACGACAGAAAATATAAGATGAGCAAAAGATTAATTCAGTTTTATGTGGATTGAAGTTCATGATAGAAGGGTGAAGAGTGACGTGGTTCCACTTGCTAATAGACCATTTCGCAATTTGGAAAAGGGACTGAGGATAGCGCGGCCCATTCTGACAGCCTTGGCAACAAGTAGGAAATCTAGGAAGTCCCCTCTTCTAAAGTGCAAATTGTACGGTTGGCGGCTCGCTCGCATCTCTCTCCAAAATAGAGTTATTTTCGATTTATTTGCAACTTCCAAAAGCTATGCAATGCTTGTTTCTTATGTTAAGTGTTTTCTTTGGATTATTTAGCCGTTTTGCAATCTTTTCGCTCATGTGTAAATGTACTTTGAACCATTTTATTTCAGTGGTTTCCCTCGAGTTTGAGGTGGCTCAAGTTAAGCCTATTGATCTTGCATTTTCTTCCTCGACTTCAATCGACTTGGTTTGACCTGTTATTGCTTGTTAAATTTATCAAAACAGTACACAATCTCATTGTGAATCTTTGGAGGATTCCAAACAATAGTTTTAATTTGCTTGCATTGCCGTAAATGCGTTCAATTATCTAGTAAACAAGCAAAACTTCGTCGTAGGTTAGCGGAGCCTAAATTGAGCCGTTTCAAAGTCGAGGGAAACAACTGAAATAAAATGGCTCAAATTACATTCACAAATGAGCGAAAAGATTGCAAAACGGCTAAACAATCCAAAGAAAACACTTACCATACTAAACAAGCATCGCATAACTCTTGGAAGTTGCAAATAAATCAAAAATAGCTCGAGTTNTAAGTGTTTTCTTTGGATTATTTAGCCGTTTTGCAATCTTTTCGCTCATGTGTAAATGTACTTTGAACCATTTTATTTCAGTGGTTTCCCTCGAGTTTGAGGTGGCTCAAGTTAAGCCTATTGATCTTGCATTTTCTTCCTCGACTTCAATCGACTTGGTTTGACCTGTTATTGCTTGTTAAATTTATCAAAACAGTACACAATCTCATTGTGAATCTTTGGAGGATTCCAAACAATAGTTTTAATTTGCTTGCATTGCCGTAAATGCGTTCAATTATCTAGTAAACAAGCAAAACTTCGTCGTAGGTTAGCTGAGCCTAAATTGAGCCGTTTCAAAGTCGAGGGAAACAACTGAAATAAAATGGCTCAAATTACATTCACAAATGAGCGAAAAGATTGCAAAACGGCTAAATAATCGAAAGAAAACACTTACCATACTAAACAAGCATCGCATAACTCTTGGAAGTTGCAAATAAATAAAAAATAGCTCGAGTTTGGAGAGAGATGCGAGCGAGCCGCCAACCGTACACTTTGCACTGCAGAAGAGGGGATTCCCTAGATTTCCCTGTTGCCAAGGCTGTCAGAATGGGCCGCGCTCTCCTCAGTCTCTTTCTCCAAGTTGCGAAATGGTCTATTTAGCTTTTATTTCTTAAATTTCGATAAATCATTTCATATTTTGACTTCAGAAAATTTTAGAGTCGGTCCACCGTGACATAGCTTCCAACCTTATTGGCAAACCCACATTTTCGTCTTGGACCTGACTTGTTCCCTTTCTTACTTTTGATTTCATATTATCTAATTGCCCAAATGTTTACAGTTTTTATTCATATGACAGAAACAATTTTATATAATTTTTCTACCTGGTACGCCAACAGAAAGTTAATGTGTTTGAAGATTCAGAGCACCTAGCGTATTGGATGGATAGACATGGAATGAACTCTGCCTGACAGCCGAAAGACCCAACCATTTTTACGATTTTTTTCTTATTATGAGTACTGAGAATATAGGTAAAATCGACTTTACGAGAATCCCTTGTTTACGAAATGGCTGAAAAACGTCCTGAAGCAGTCGATCAAACCTTGAAGAAACCTCTTACACAGAACAACACAAAAGTGCATTTTCCCAAAAGGTATCGGATGTCATTTTCACATTTGTTTTCATGGGATTGAAAAAGTCCAGTTTTCATTAAAAAGTTCATTTCCTATAACTCTTGAGAGATATTAAATGCCCTTGCGTTTTGTCTCTTGCTGGAAAAATTAAGCCCACTATTCATGCCGCATCCAGGCATGGGACCCCTAGTTTTACGTTCCTTCCGAAGAACGGCGAGGTGCGTTGCAAGGTCAAATCTCCAAGGTCACCCATCCGGAGCTTGACATCACCCGACCGAGCTTAACTTCAGTCACCTGACGGAAACTGTATAAGCCGCTCGGCCACTCACCCTTGGAGGTCTCGCCCTGTGTGAGAGATTCCTTGCGATTTGATCCAGTGTTTAGGCCTCTTTTCAGCTGTTTCGCAACCAATGCATTTCCTAAAGCTGAATTGATCTAACGGGTGTATCAGAAAAAACGGGCCACTGTCAAAATGCCTCTGTGATGGCAATTTAAACGTCAAGAACTCATGCAATAAGTTTTAAGATTGTTTTGAGTTGTTTTAAAAGGTGACATCCTCGGAACGGAATTTGGTGCGCCCAACAGCAAAATATTGCCATAAGTAACTCAGATGTATAGGGCAGGCAATGACAGAAAGTTATTTCGTGGAGGAAAATGGCCACAGGACAGGTAATGATGATCTGAGCGCTAAGGTTGGTGACATTTTACTGCTTTCCATCTAATGTGCACAGCAAACCGTTAGAGATTTTTATAGAGGAATCCATTGGTTGGTCATCATTAGTTGTGCATGCTCTGCATCGGCCTCTCATTGCATCAACGGCTTTCATACTTTTTTGCATCGCATCGCATTTTCTCGTTATGGCACCATAAGCTCATCTTTGTTGTAAGGTTTATGATTTGTTGGGACATCTCAGATTTTTGGGATATGGAACCCGAAAGAGAAACATAATTGCAGGCATGAAGCTTACCATTCCGTACCGAGGGAGATTATCAATTCCAAACTTGGGAGAATGATACTTATTTCTTCTAACATGATAAAAAATTCATGTAAACAAATTTGGGTAACTTTGAGTAACACATCTGTTTGGTTGGCAAACATAGGTAAAGGGAATACATCTAAATTTAAGTTAAGGCTTATGGATTCCGAAAATCGATGCCATAAATTTGCAAGGTTCAAGTCGCCACCGCAACGGCACTTTTGAAGTGGCCCGTTTTTTCTGATACACCTGGTATGCTTTCCTTGCTCATAAAAGAACAAGAAAAATCACAAAAATACTTCCATCTTTCTGCTTTCAAGTGAAATTTGATTTGTTTTAATCCATCCAGTACTTTAGAGGTTGCATGATTTTTCAAAAGCGCAAAGTTTTTGGTGCGGCCGATGGAACCAAATCTGCATAAATTATTTAGAAAGCGAATGCTTTTAATCAATGAAGAATTGCTAAAATTTTTCATTTGTGGGATCGCCCGTGCATCTGGCAACCATAATTACTTATGAAGTCGTAGAAATGGTCATAGGTTTAGAAGATGGAATGATATATGCCATATTAGGAACTTATCTTTGCATTACAATACAGTAGGGTTTCGCAAGAAACTGAATTTTAGGTCCTACCCGTATTGTGTCGAAATTGTTTCTGTTATAATCCAATTGTTTTTTGAAGGAGTGCCTCGGTTGCTTTTCAAATTGTTTCTATGATGAGGGATATCACTGTAGTCATAAATCACACACAACGAAATTCTTTGAAAGTCCGAGAGTAAAGATTATTTACGTTTTTGTACAGGGATGAGGACATGATCAGCTACGCCAGTATGATGAGCTTAGCTGATGACCGATTTGACGATTTTGATGACGAATATGAGGATGATAATATGGCTAAACGTCGCAGCGGGAGTTCATTTGGATCATTCCGAGGCTCAATAGGTTGGTGGATTTGAAAACTTAATGAGCCATTGTCATCCAAGGTCCTTTGCGGGCACGCTGAAATTTCCGACTGTTTGAAAGTCAAATTTGGCCTAAGTGGAAACCTTGGATCCACACTGCAGTAGTTGTACGGATAGAAAAGTTCTATCTTAATTGCGCTGTTCTATAAATTCAACTGCGTCACTATGAATCTATCGTTTCCATTTGAGCCAAATTTGATTTTCAGATAGTATGAAATTGTAGCGTGCCCGCAAAGGACCCTGTTTAAGTCCTAGCCTTAAGACTCATCTCTTATATTCTTATGTTCTTAACTTATACCACATTCACACTGACGCAGCAAAACCAGCTTTATCTAAAACAGGTTCCATTTCAACCAATCAAATACATTGGATTTGTTGGATTGCCCAATTGGAAAGCCCCATTTGATAACCTGGTTTAGTTTAAGCTCGTTTAACCTGCAGTGTGAATGGGATATTATGTTAAAAAGTCTTATGTTCCTGTGCTCCAGTTGGCAAGAAGCGTATTTCTAATGAGTTGCAGCCCAATGGGTGCATAACATGCTGATTGTGTGAGTATATGTTGCTCATATTAGTGGGCTTGAAGGTCTAAAATTCTCAAAACATTGGTCATTTTGCGCCAGATATTCTAGCTATGGAGATATCGAGTGGCTAATTTAAATAGATTGAAAGGCGCCTATGCATCCATTGTTTTTTTGGCTACACAATGAAACGGCACGTGTCAAAGTTATCAAATGCAATAGCAGGGTATATTTTTAACTTGGTTCGGGCCAGCTTTTAGCCATGTCGAATCCCTTTAAGATTATTTGTGGATCCTTAAATGTTTCAAATATTGCATTCCTGGCTCGCTTCTGCTAATTCATAAATGAGTAGCCTTGCGTCAGCTGGACGTGGTCATCAAGGTCATTTTCACGCAGAGGGTCACACATTACCACTGACAAATACTATAGGGTGTCCCAAAAATATGTGCGCCGTTTAAATGGTTGCTGTGAAGCAGCCATGAATCAGATTTTCACGATTTCAAAATTGTTTAATAGAAAAAATTTCAACGTAGAACTTGAGACCTTGTTTACGTAAATCTGAACAGTAGACTATTTGCTTTTTTATGAAGCAAGAAAGTCGAAACTACTGGTTGCCTCAAAACCAGATGATTTTATCACAGTACTTAACCTTATAACTTGAATTTTAGCACCAAATGGACCTTAACTTTACACTTTTACCAGAAAACTTGTCTGTTCTGAAAGGTTAAAAGGTAGAAAGTTTGGCAGACTTTGGAGAAATTCTAATTTTTATTAGTGAGTCGCAACGATGACTCCAAAATATTCTGTTTTAAAGATTTTGTGTTTGATTGGGAATATATTTCCGTGACTGCGAAGTCTACTGTTTTCGCAATTTGGTAGGTTTTTGATCACCCAAAAGTACCTTGTAGTAACATCACCAATACAAAGATGTCGTTTTTCCATTGTTTGAAAAATCGCATTTTGAAATATTTGGATGTGATCCTAACTTTCACGTCGACATCTGGAATATCATCTAAAGCGTTTATCGTTATTTTAATCCTTCACTTTAATCCATATCCATGCCTTGCTTGTTGCCTCGGTTGATGTTAAGGCTTGAAAATATATTTGGTGTTATATGTAGAGAACTACTGTCCTTAGTGACTTCGAATAGCTTACTCACGTATTTTTTCCTCAAAGGCAAGGGTCAAGTTCAAGAGGCAAGCCCTATTTCAAGGATGCTACAGGAAAGGTAAATGAGGGGTTGTACTTCTGATAGATATCGGTATTGGAATAATTTTTTGATACGCTCTTCGCTGTGACTCTTCTCGTCTTCCATTAAATCCAGACTATGTTTTTGGAATGTGTCTGCTGACTGTGATTTTGATATTTTGATCTGTCCGTTTCACAGGAAAAAGAAGGCGGAGGTTACAAAGAAGACTGCTAAACCTGATGTCAGTGTAAGTCGTAATTGCCCTTTGATCGTCTCCTACGTAGCTATCAAGTGTCGTGTCTTTACATGTTTAAGTCTTTTGGTCATTTACGATCCACAGTTAACCCATATCGTATTACCAGTTTTATAGCTTTAGACCTTCATCATTATTTCTGTTTTTACTTAAAGGTAAAACAAAACACCAAGCGAGGACCGGATTCGGATTTACTAGGTAACGTGTTTTGCTTTTTACAATTCCCTTTCTTCTTCAGTGTTCCTTCTGAATGATAGGTTTTGTATTGGATAAAAGTTATCACAACCAAAACTGACTACAGGAGGGTTTTATACTTTGTTTTTGTGTTGTTTGAAATGTTTTATAATTGTGTCAAGCACCGTATTTTGTGCCTAAGACCTTCTTTTCCATCAAGTATCTTGTTTTACTTAGTCCACAACCAAAACGGTCCTCTCGGTTGCTGGGGGGGGGGTTATGTTTAATTATCACCTGGAACACATGAAGTGCGGCAACACTTTCTGAATTCAAATCAAGGATAACATGCTGGTTCGCAAATAACTGCCCGTGTAAATTCTCTGAAAACTTTCAGGTGTCCCAAAACAAATCTCCCCGTTTAAAATATCACCAAACCTCAATTAAAAAGCTTGTTTTCAAATTTTACTCGATCTGTTTTGTCAATAATCCAGTTAACTTTATATATGATAGATTGTTTGTTTTCAGTGCTTAAACGGAATAAAATGACATATTGAAAAGCCTTATTTTGAGCCATATTTATATAGCAATATTGTAAATCTTCCGTAAGAGCCAAACTTTGTGAGATTTTTCATCATCCTTCAAATCTCCAATGATAGTGTGCACATCTTTCTGATATTTATGACCAAATTAGATGGTTTATTAAAAAAACGGGAGAGAAAGAAAGTTACCAAAAACAGTCGGACGTGCATTTAACTTGTAGTTTCAGGTGAGTCAGAAAAACCGGGTGAGTCAGAAAAAAGAATCCCCGCTTGGAAGGCAACTGCTCCATGAATATCAAAGCAATGATATTCAAAACAGTCTTGTTTTATTGCTAATATGTTCAATTAGGTTCAGTAATTTACCCAGCTTTAATCGGCCATTCCTTCCCGTCGATATGGGTGATTTTCTGCAGAAAGCCCCTCCCAAAAACCTGCAAAAAAACGAATGAAAACATTGAGCAAATTTTCCTTCCTAAAATTGATGACACTCACATAAATTCATGTATTTTGTCCTCTTGGGAGAATGGAATCCCCCTGAATAGGTCATCGATACCAGGGGGAGGACTTGTTCATCCTTCCAAGAGGATAGGACGTGCTAAAGTGTCCACAAGTCATGGCTGTAAGGCCATTGTAAGGCAGAAACGTTAGGGAAATGTGTTCATGATTTTGGGCACGTTTTAAAGGTTTTTTGAAGAGGCTGTCTCGAGAAAATCCCTCATAGTTTCAGAATGGAGTGGCCGATTTCAATCAGGTGAATTTTGTAGTAGATTTGAACATTTCTACCATTAAACTATATATTTGCCGATATCATTGTCTTGATATCCAGGGAGCCGTGACCTTTTAAACGGGGATTCTTTTTTCTGACTCACCCGGTAGCTGTTGTGACAAGTTGTGTGTCTAATTTTGGTCGAGGGATCTTGAAATTTTGTTGTTGAAATCTACTTGTGAATTATATGCTATATGCTTTCAGAATGGTGTCAAAGTGTCACGTCTGGGTATCGAGGAGTGAAGCTAACTAATATGACGACTTCATGGAGGAATGGTCTAGGCTTCTGTGCAATTCTGCATCATTTTCATCCAGACTTGATGTGAGTGACATTTACGATCTTTAAAATTGTTTCATCTGCCACACTCAGTCTTTTTAATGTAATCCAAGTTGACGAGATCACGGGCCTATGATACTGAAATGCTTCGAAATTTAGGTTTCCGTGACCCAAAAACAATGAATGGATAGTAATGCTGAGAATAATGCTTCTTTTGCCTGATAAGTGTAAAAATACATCTTTAGGAAGTAATCTTCTGGCAGTTAGGCGAATAGCTCAATAAATTTCGAGAATTTTTCGCAACTGGCTGCCTCAGCGAAAAGTTAGATCATGAATTGTATTTGCAGAGATTTGTTGGTTTAGGTGGGGAAGTGAAATTACGACGAATACAGTGCATCTAATCTGGTCCATATTGGGTTGGAAAATAACTATTGCTTAGGAAGTCAGAATTTGAAAAGGTTTTGATAAGACCTATCTGTTCGTATAAGGCTGAAGATTTCTGTAACTGGTAATGTTTCTTGGGCTATTCAGTATCAACAAGTAATTTAGCATAATTTGATGTTTTATGGACCGAACTCACCACTTTTATGAAAAACTTGAAACGAAAGAACCAACAGGAAGCACTTTGACTGGTACTTCTTTTGTCCGATAAGGTTAAAAGCTTCAACTATTAGAGATAATCTTTGTATGGAGAGGCGAAGTAGCTACGTTAAATTGCGAAGAAAATTTTCGTAGCTTGCTACGTCAGCAAACATATAGATCTTGAGTTGCAGTTGTAGCGATTCATCAATTTAGGTGAGAGAGTGAAATTACGAAGAAATGTAATGAATTTAGTCCACATTGGGTTGAAAAAGTAACAATTGCGTAGAGAGTCCAAATGTGAAAAGGTTTGAATAGGACCTATCTATTCATATAAAGCTGAAGATTTCTGTAACTTGTAATCTTCCTTGAGCTATTTAGTATCAACAAGTAATTTCGCAAATTATGATGTTTTATGGACAGAACTTACTACAAATTCTCCAATTTTTGTTCGCTCCAGATTCAAGATCTTTTGCAAATAACTGTGCTCTTTTTTATTCGCAATGATAATTCTAGTTTCTAATTATGAAATGCAACAGAAACTAATCTAATTTGAATGATCTACTGTCGATTTAATTTGTAAATCCATGCAATGAAGATTTACATTCTGTTGCAGTGACTTCGCCTCATTGTCACCTCACGATATCAAAGAAAATAACAAATTGGTAAGTCTCATAGCTTTATATTTACAAAAGCAAAGATAGCTTTCACATACCATGGCCGTTCTTTGCTATCATTGAATAAGGCAATTACAGAATAGAAATCAAATCTTTAAAAAGCATTTCATGATTGGTTGATGCATCTTTCATTTGATTTGATAGCTTGAAAGGAACTTCAGGTACTTCATTACAAGTACTCACTGCGTTTTTGTTTTGTTTTATTTGTTTTTATTTATCTCGATTAGTCTACCTACTGAGAGAGGTCCTCCTTTTAAAAACTTCCTCCACATACAATTTCAAATTCAGCAATTTGTTTATATTTATTTGCATATTCATATTGTAATGTTATAAACTATGGTTGTTGTTGTTATTTTTCTATTAAATTGTATGCAGGAATTTAAAATTAAATGAACTAAATGAACTGGAAAAACTCACGGAAAGTTTAAAAAAATTAAAAATCGTTTCGAATCCTCAATTGATGGAAAAACACATAGAAATCTGTAACTTCTGTGGTTTACGATTCAACAATTTGATGACGTCACAACCGGAAAACTGTTTGAAACATAGAAGACGCTGTAATTCTGAAAACAATCAAGATGTCAATAATTGGCTGAGTGGCTTAAGCAGTTTCTGTCAGGTGACTGAAGTAAGCTCAGTCGAGTGAGGTCAAACTCTGGATGGGTGACCTCTCAGAGGCCTGACCTCGCAACTCACCTCGCCGTCCTTCGGAAGGGACGTTAAACTAGGGGTCCCATGCCTGGATGCGGCCTGCATATTGGGCCTAAATTAGCTTTAAATAGCTACAAATTCTTTCAGCCTACTTGAGATAAGTTACTGGAAAAAAATTGCCAATGAACACTGATAACAAAGTAAACAGGTAAATAAAGTAAAACATAAGCACTTTGATGCAGATTTAAATAAGCACGACGTTTCGAGCATAGCCCGTTATCAAGCCAAAACAGTTCAACAAGAAGATTTTTTGATCATGATAACAAAGTACCTGAAGTTCCTTTCAAGTCATTAGATAAAATGAAAGTTGCATATTAACCAATCGCGCAATCATTTTTTAAGATTTGAAGGCTGCTGGCAATCACTAGCTTCGTGTAGCGCTGGTTTATTTTGTATTCTATCTAAAGAATACATGACGCATTACTTTCTACATTACTGGAACTACTTTACAATACTATGAGAACGATACCACGAGGAGCAAAATAGTTTGACAGCTCTGCGACCATTTGCATGGAAGACGTTGAAAAGTACATTTATAAACAGCATATGGCTCAAATCTTTCAATTCTTTAACAAGTTGTGTGTAAAATTCTATGACAATTTTCGTTGCATTGTATGGCTTGAAAGGAGCTTCTGTTACTTTGCTGTAAATCTGCCTTGGACATTTTTTGATATCTTGATTTTTTTCAAAATGGCCGCAATTTGAATATTTTTGAAAAAATTTAAGGGTGATTTTGAAAAATGTAAATCATTATAAATCCTAAACCAAAAGAGGAAAAATGATATAACCTTCAAGAAAACCATAGCTTATGAAGGTCTATAATATGGTGGCAAGCAGAGATCTGTAGCTTTCACTAATCAACTAAGAACTAATAACTAATCAAGATATCAATGAATCTCCACGGCAGATTTACAGAAAAACCCCGAGTTCCTTCCTAGCCATTTAATTCAAAGAAAATACTAATAGAAGTTTACACTTACCATGATTTGAGCCCAATGTTTTTATAAACTATAAACCAGACGTAACTATTTCAAAAGATTAAAAGAAAAGCAAGTAGCATTGGTCCCCTGAAACTCGCTAGATAAGATTAGAAAGGGAAGAAACCAAACTAATTCATCAGGTGGTGATTATCTTGTTTTTTAAGTTAATTTAAGAAACAAAAACTCCATACTGGTTCGAAATCTGATGTAAGCTTTTGGTGCTGTCTGGTTTTGTCGCTGTCAGCGATATCTTTTATCTTATCTGTGTAGGTCAACCCTTACTGTTCATTGAGGAAAAATTGCTTCAAAACACAGCATGTGCCTTCACCATTGACATTAATAATATATAATATTATTTAATAATAATAATATTTATGCAGTTTCTTTATTTAGATTGGCTACTCGACTACCTAATGCTAATTAACGCCAACCAAAACTGAAATACATGTTAATGATGATTAGATCTAGCTTACAAGGATATCAATCTGCAATTATAAAAACCCTAAATTTTCAACATATCACTTACACAGTCCACTGTTGCAATCAAAATTGTGGCTTTTATTTTAATGTTTCGTTTGAAACCATTCAATGTCTGGGACACTTTTAAAGAGCTGCCCTGTTTCATTATCCAGCGAAAAGATTTCGGACCTTTTCGTAGTTTTCCAAGCATAGGGCTCAAATCTTTCAATGGCTTGAAAGGAACTTATGGTACGTTGCTGTAAATCTGCATTGGACATTTTTTGATATCTTGATTTTTTTCAAAATGGCGGCAATTTAATTATTGTTGAAGAATTCATGGAATATTTTGAAAATTGTTTAATCATCGTAAATCCTAAACCAGTCAAGGAAAAATGATAAAACCTTCAAGAAAACCATAGCTTATAAAGGCCTACAATATGGTGGGAAGCAGAAATCTTTAGCTTTTCTGGTTTAGGGTTTAGAAATTTGATGATGTCATAACCTCAAATTTAATAAATGCCGCCATTTTGAAACTAATAAAGATATCAATAAATTTCCACGGCAGATTTTCAGCAAAAACCCTAAGTTCTTTCCATGCCATTTGTTTCAAAGAAAACTGAGATAGAATTTTACAACGACCTTTTCAAAGATTTGAGCCCTATGTTAGTTTTCCAAAGATTTCGAAATTTTATGAATGCGCTAAGAGTGATAACAGTCGATGTGTGTTGTTTTCATATTTATTCAGCAAAAATTAAAACATAAATGTTTGGTACTATTGTTCCGCAACGCTTGCTTCCCACTAGAGTGAAAACGCGTTAGTCATGCATCAAGGCTGGTAAATGAATGTAATTTCCTGAACGGGTGGAAATTGACACAATCGAAAGTCATTCAAACTTAGATTTTCTCATCAATTGCAATTGGATTTACTGTATCGTAAACCAAGCCTATAAGAGTTATTCACTTTAATATCTGTAAATCCACTTCTAAGCAAGTTGACAGAAAAGTCAACATGAATTCTGAAACCTGCGAGACAGGCAAACATTTTTTTCCAGGGATTTCTTGAAAACCTGCCCGCCCGTCTGACTGTGTTGATTTTATTTTCACACCGCACAATACCCAGAAATGCAGACAGTTTGTCCACCAGACAGATTTAACTGGCAACTGGATAAAAGCTAATAAGGAAATGCAAAGTCTTTATTTTAGCTTCACACTATTGCTTCGCAGCAAAGGTTTCATGGTCGTTTTATAGCAAAGCTCGCAGTTACTAGCTGTCTTCTAACGCTATCGTTTGGAAAAGGTGGATTATAGAAACCTTTTAGAAACCCTTTACTGGTGTGTAATAACTGTTGCTATGAATGCGTTTTTAATCCGTTTGTCGACAGTTGTTTTCCGTATAAATAAGGACAGATAATGTTACAATAGAACTCGCTACTTTTCATTGACACCTAGATACAAAGCAATTTGTAATTGCAGACAAAGGGAATTCCATGCTTGGTTGGTCAAGACATAAACAAAAACAAAGCAAGCCACAAAAATTGCCCTGAAACCCGGGTCGCTAGCGCGCTCGTTGTGCATTCCAGAAATGGTTTTTAAGAGCAAATATTAGCACATATAGAAAGAAGAAGGATATATCTAAACTTCTGCCTTGGGCATTTTATTTATTTTGGGCAGAAGCCAATTGGGAGGGGACTCTATTCTCGTACTTTTTATGTGTAATTAAAACGTTCACTGCTCAGCTTCTGTACGGAAAAAATAAAATGCCCGAGGCAGAAGTTTAGATATATCCTTCTTCTTTCGATATGTGCTAATATTTGCTCTGTAAAACCATTTCTAGAATGCACAACGACCGAGCTAGCGACCCGGGTTTCAGGGCAGTTTTGTGGCTTGCTTTGTTTTTGTTCATGTCTTGACCAACCGAGCATGGAATTCCCTTTGTCTGCAATTACATCTAGGTGTCAATGAGAAGTAGCGAGTCCTATTGTAACATTATCTGTCCTTGCTTTCCGTATAACGTTTCATAAGTAGCTTAAAGGGTCACACAACATGCCCTCTTTTTTATAGAATATTTGTATTTTTGTTAAGTGACCAATGTAGCAACTTCTAAATCCACAGAGGGAACGTAACGTTTATTATTCCTTTAATTGCGTTGATAATTTTTGCTATGCGATTCTTACAGCAGTGTACATTGTTTGGCCAAGGAAACGGTTTTAGGATACAATGGCAAAACAGTGAAAACATTTTCATAGGATCAACAAAAGATTAGCAAATTTTGTGGAGGATCGTCAGAAGGTCGATAATGTGGACACGTTATTATTCTGCGCGCAGACTCGACTGGTTACACCAAATTATGTTTAATTGAATTAAAATTTGATAGTTTGTCCTAACCATCAAATTTTAATTCAACTAAAGTTACTTCGGCGTAACCAGTCGAGTCTGCGCGCAAGCTAACACCATACCGGGTTCTCAAAATGATGTATCAATGTTTTTATAACATACAATCATGAACGAAGTAGAACCTCTAGCTAAGATGTAGAAATTTGCCCCATCAAAATTGGCTTCATAGTTTTTTATGTCTTTAAAGTCTTGGGAAAGCTAGATATTATGATATCATTTTGCTGAGGTTTCAGCTTTTGAATTATGCCTTTGCATCGATCTGGTCTGAGGAACTTATATAAGCAATGACGGATACACTTACACAAAGGAGAGAAATATTTCTCGCATGGATTTCCTCGCTGTCTTTGTTTTGTACATGAAACATAGGCACAATTTTATCGAAATTGCTAGTCCTCTTGTGGAATGTTCAAAACCAATTCTCAAGTAAAGTAACTCCGGAGCGGTGCGATATTACCAAAAGTAGTGAAATAACTTTCTACATCTAGGTTATTTTTTCTGGTTCGAAATGATTGGTTATTCATTACAATTAGTCCATGATTCATGATACACCACTGCACTCACCGATTCATCATTTTGGGATATTTGTTGGGGAGATGAAGTGCTGACCCATTGTTTTGATACATTGTGTTTGTTGTGAGCAAATCGACGCTATGGCTCACGTTGAATGAAACTGAAACATGTTTTTTTCTTTTTGCAGGCATACGATGGATTTGAATATTTAGGAATACTGAAAGTACTTGATCCAAATGACATGGTGTTAGCCCCCGTGCCGGATAAATTGACTGTAATGACTTACTTGCATCAAATTAGAACTCATTTTAAAACACACGGGAGTAAGATACCACGATTGGCCTCGTATGACAACATGGACGCATCTGAATCCAGTATTGGTGCATTAATGTCCAAATATAGCTTCAGCTCGCCACTGCAAAGCCCGAAAGAGGAGAGCAAATTGCCGGAAAAATTTACCTTTAAGGAGAAATCTAAGGCCAAGACAGTAGATAGTAAAAAGGATACTTCAAAATTGAAGAAATCGAATGAAGTTGCTTCAAAAAGTGAAGAAAGTCGGGTAAAAGATACCAAAAAGTCGTTTAACCCGTTCGAAGATGACGAATCGATGGACACTGATTCGAAAACTGTTAAGGAGAAAACCTCGAGTCCAAAACAAAGGAGTGAAGCAGAGGCTGAAGAAGTAGATGAAGATGAAATGCTGAATTTGATTATCGATAAAAAGATTAAAAAAGATGAGAGTATTATTGAAGAGAAGAAAATTGAGAAACTAAAACAAGAGGAAGCGGAAAAATTACGAAAACAAAAAGAGTTAGAAAAGCAGAAAGAGATTTCTAGACAGAACGAGCTCGCGAAACGTAAGGAAATTGAGAAGCAGAGAGAGCTTGAGAAAGAACAAGAACTTCAAAGGAAGAAGGAACTTCAAAGACAGTTAGATCTTGAGAAGGAGATTGAACGAGAGGAAGAGCTAGAATGGTTAAGAGAAGCCGAGAATAAGAAACGACAAGATCACATGATGCAAGAAGACAAAAGTTCGCAAGTAATCGAGCAGCAGGAGATCAATAAGTCCGAAAAGCAGGTAATAAAAGTTCTACTTTATCCATATATTTAAAAATACATCGGTGTTATGGTACATACCGGGTGTCCCAAAATGATGTATTATCGTTTGATTATTTACATATCCATAACCAATGAACCGATTTTCAAAAACTTTGTTTATTTGATTGCCTAAAGATTAAATTGTATTTAAAGATGTTGATTGTGGTTTTATGACGATGTTTTTTTGTCGAAAGAAGATTGATAAACCTGCTCAAATTCTAACCTTAGATGGCATGAGAAAGAAACGGCCTATTTTTCCAATCAACATTTTAGATGTGATACACAAGGCTGAACTCGTGTTTGTATTATCACTATTCTCTGAATTCAGTATTGGCTGAATTCATATTCTCAGAACGACATGTAAGTTCAGCCTTTTGTATTGCATCTAAAATGTTGACTGGAAAGGCCGTTTCTTTTTCATGCCATCTAAGGCTTGAATTTGAAGGTTTATCGATCTTCTTTTTGACATGAAAACATCTGAAAACATCGGCATAAAACCACAACCAACATCATGGAATACAATTCAGCCATTCGGCGATCGGGTGAAATAAAGGTTTGAAAATTGGTTCATTGGTTATGGACATATACGCAATCAAACGATAATACATCATTCTGGGACACCCGGTATACCGGAGCAGTGGCCTTTCAAACGGGGGCTGTTTGTTTTACTCGACCGGCAGGATGACAAATGATAAACCCATCTCAACGTATTGCATGTCATTTTGATGTAGAAAGGCTATATTAAATGTTAAAATTAGTTTCTGTTAAATCTAGGGTTATTGACGATTTTGCTCCAGAGCTGTTTTTAGTAGAGCTTAAAAAGGACGACGAAGGCCAATCTATCTTTGCATGTTTGCAAATTCAAAATCGTGAAGTTGAAATTCAAATCATGAATTTGATTTTCAAAGGTTTTGAATCCTAAATCTTCCAAGAACCTTGAATATGCCACGTAATGGCAGGGACACCTTTTTCATTTGTTATCCTTACTAAAGGATGCTGGCTCTTGCTGCCACTAGTTTGGGGCTGAAAGTTTGAAGAAATTTGATTACAGTTTCTCGTCTCTGTCGCTCATAGCTCTGGGTCGGTATGGGTGATTTGGAAGATCAATTTAACATCTGATTTAGCCTTCTCACTGTTAAGATTGCTCTTTTCCAAGGGCATGATATTGTACAGCAGGTGCTTTTTCTATCCTGCAAGATATTTGAGCAATGATGAAGTAGGCAGATGGAGATTGGTTGTGCTAATGGGCTAAATCAGGCTAAATTGATAACAAATTTGATCTTTGAACGACTCCAGGCCTGTTTTCAGTCATTTTGAGATGTTTCATTTTTGTAAAATCGTTTTTACAATGACAAAAATACAACTGATTTTTACCAATATATATTTTTTATCGAAGTTGACATTTTAGCCATTTGAATTTTATAACCATCAGTTTATAGGAATCCAGGTTCCGGTAAATAGTTCGAAAGCTATAGACTTTCAAACTTCAAAAAATTTTCTAATTCAACCCTGTAAACCTACAGACACAGAAAAAACAATTATTCTATTCCGTTTTATGTAGATGATTTATCTAGGATCTTGATATAAAAATCGGTGATGGTTTTTTTTACACCCAGTTCAAGTCAGGTGATCAATATCTTGATTAAACTTCTTTAAATATTTCGTGTAATGAAAACTTGTGCCCCGAATACAAAAAAATTAATACTAAAACATCTCTAGAGTATGGTCACATGACTTAAAAATGGGTAAAACAAATCTCAGCCAATTTTGTCTATTGATAACTGGGAATCATTTATTTTTACAGGTATTGGATTTTCAGACTGTGAACCACAATGCTAAAGTAAATGGTTCTCCTACAAAAATCTCAGACGGTGTTAAAACCATGTTTTCAATGATTCGACAACAAACAGGCCCGTCTAATGACCCCCAGGTAGGACGTTCCAGTGAACCCCTTGACGTAAATATTGACGTTGCCGACGGGGTTGGGACAAAGAACATAGAGTCATCAGAAGTTTTTGTTGATACGAGAAAGACTGAAGACAATAAAATGTCAGAGGAAACTGAAATTCAGGAAGTAAAAAAAGACAAATCGTCACTGAGTGTCCCAGAAGATAAGTCTCGTTCCAGAAATAACCATGCAAGTGATAGCAGCGAGCTGTCCTTAAAAGATGGTAAGAAGAAAGTCGCTAGAAGAGTTGTGTCTGAATCATCGATGCAAGTTCACAATAAGGTGAGTAGTTAGCGTATTACGTACTACCGGATGTGCCTGAAACTTGCCCCATGTTTGGTCAAATCTTGTGAAAATGTGACAACAGAACGAACACCCCAAAATATTTCATTGCTACCTCTTGCATTCTAATTTATATTTTGACACTTTGTTGTTCAAGGATTCACAACATCAAGTAAGGATCATGTTAAAGTCTTTGGAAATTTGAAAGTAAATAGTTCAAGTTTGTATCTCTATGTGATATGTCAGCGAGGAAAAGCCACTCACTGTTTTTCATTTCGCTAATACCATAAGAATTGCTCAAAGCTTCAACAGAATTCAGAAGTCATATTCGATTTGAAAATAACGATTCAATGGCTATTCGTTTCATGAATGGTTTTCATAATATGGGTTCATATAGCGTCCATCAAAGTAAGGAATGTGATTTTCAGCAAACACCCGTTGTTCATGATTTGTGCCATCGTAGGCAAATATAGATAGGAAAATAATTGTAAACATTCAATGTAAAAACAATCTATTATAAAATCTCTTCGTTCGTCAAATACCAACGGCTAAAAGTATTGCACTGAAAGCTTTCAATATCCAGATTTGCTCCGCCCTTGTTATCCTTTCTAATTTCTGTTTGATTCAAAAGATCCTATTAAGGTTCTGTAGAGAATGAATAACCTTCCTCGTCTGAATTGTAGGCTAAACTTGATCATTTGAGAGACCGAGCAAGAAGGATGATATTAGATGCAAAGTTCAGAGCGTCAGTGGATGGTGATGTCGATGATGAGGTAACTTCCATAACTATTTTATCTCTGGTACTGCGGCTCCAGCCGATTAACTCTGCTGAGTTGCAAGACCTTCATCTTAAGCCACTGAGGACAGATTTTGTAAACAGGCATCCGTTACCTAAGACTGGCACACTAGAAGTAAGCGTTTCGAAATTATGAGCTAGGAAGAATCGATATATCATAGGTAAATCATGTTTTAATGCAGGGCTACCTACAGCCCGTGTTCTGAAAAGGACGAAATCTCTGGCAAGGGTTGTCTGTTAAAACCCACAGCTCTTCCGTTGCATAGAGCGTTTATTCGCGCACAAGCGAACGTCACATCCTATCAGTTTTTAATCAAACAGTTCATTTTTCATGTTTTTCTCCATACTTTATTCGGTAGAACATGGTAAGCCCATCAGCTGATGCTGCTTTTCAGAAGGAAGTTGAGTTCTAAACGATCATTTAGCTTGAAATTGGAGTGTTTCATCTACTCATTTACTAGTTTCGGCTTTGCTTTATCAAGGACTTTTGATGTTAAGGTGAGATAACGTAGATGTCNGCAAGGGTTGTCTGTTAAAACCCACTGCTCTTCCGTTGCATAGAGCGTTTATTCGCGCACAAACGAACGTCACATCCTATCAGTTAATCAAACAGTTCATTTTTCATGTTTTTCTCCATACTTTATTCGGTAGAACATGGTAAGCCCATCAACTGATGCTGCTTTTCAGAAGGAAGTTGAGCTCTAAACGATCATTTAGCTTGAAATTGGAGTGTTTCATCTACTCATTTACTAGTTTCGGCTTTGCTTTATCAAGGAATTTTGATGTTAAGGTGAGATAACGTAGATCTCCGACAGATTGTCTATGAATAATGAATGCAAACAACTGATCTTATTCCGGTGAATATCGTAAGATGCTCGCTTAAAACTTCACTTTTTTCAATCTTTCGTGATGGTGTGAGTGGCTATGAGCTCACACATGTAGAGCATCATCTCTAATTGCGCATAAAGGCCGATTGTTTTGATCATCAGTGGATAATTGTTCAACATGATAGCTTATTTGAAAGCAGCGCAGGGCATGAAACCCCACCCGACCATGCGGCCGTACGGTCGCAGGAAATTTTCAATCACAATGTCCTGCAGGAAATTTCTCAAAATCAATCTTGCTTCGTGTATCGAGCTCTGTTTTCTCATTCCTCGAAATAAAGATAGCTTATAAAACCAAGCAAGTTACCTGACATAGATTGTATCTCATGCACAGTTTTTGTGAATATTGTAAAATACAAATATAAGAGAGGTGCAGAACTTGATTTTCGCTGGTGCCTTTTAGAAATCATAGATGATTTCGTTCATGGTTTTCCAACCTAATCGGCTCCAAACTTCCTAGAATTTACTTTTCACCATGTTTCATTCGCATTTACAGAAAAACCAGTTAGACGTTTATTGCCTATCGTTGGAACATGACCTCTCTTTAAGAAAGCTCAATATTTTTCACGTTTGTGTTTTTGCAGGAAATTTAGGCAAGATCTTTGTCTGGTCGCAGGAAGGGAAATAATTGTTCATGCTCTGAAGCAGCGATTCCTTTCAGTGGGAAATTCATAAGTGAATTTGGCTTCCTTCATAAACAATCTTACAGTAAAACAAGGATTTGCCTTTTTCCCAATTTATAAGAGCACGCACAAACCAAATTTGAAGCGGGGATGGCTCAGTGGTAGCACGCTCGACTACCAATCTTAAGGTTGGTGGTTCGAGTCCCCACCCTGCTGAATCTGCTACAAAGTGCAAGGAGAGTTACGAACTCTGTAATTGCAGGCTAAAGGAATCACGAGGTGTGGTCACATCGAGGGGAAGGACCAGGACGTTGCTTCGATAAGCTCAGCTTCTCAGCGTCCTAAAGCTACCTTCGGATGCTAGGTAGAAATGTGTACACAAAAAAACCAAGTATCGGCTCTATACCGGGTGTCCCAAAAAATGTAAACGGATTTGATTGAGCCCAACGATGAAAATTTTGCTGTGATTAATGGCGAAACACTTTAAAGACGTTCGTCTATTGTTAACTTGAACTCGGGGGCCTTGTTTGTTTTGATATCGGTGATTTGAGAGTTGAAATATCAATCTTCAAAGTTGAAATTGGCCTCCACCTTTGAACCATTACTTTGGCCTTGATGCACCCAAATTTGGCCTTTATGTAAAAACACTTTCTAAACGCTTCATTTTCCTTCCATCCACTTATAGTTTTGTGAAAGTTTTTAAATATGACCAAAAATGAACAATTCTTTGGCTTTTACTGCTTATGCTGCTGTTCTCTCATTCAGAATTACTTTTCTAGGGTCGCAAATTTCATTACCTTTGAACAGGCCAAGCTCCTTTGCAAGTCATTTATCACGTCAAACTTTGGATATTGTCCCCTAATTTGGATGTTATGCGAAAAACTGCCAATGAAGAGATCAACAGAATCCACAAGAGGGCACTTCGTAGGTTGTACAATGACTTCAGTTCAAGTTTCAAAGAACTTCTGGACAGATCAGGCCAAGAAGCAGTCCATTTACAAAATCTTCAAAAATTGCTCATGGAGGTTTTCAAGTCCCTCCATCAAATAAACCCTGCATTTGTGTGGGAATTATTTGAGAAGAAGCAATCAAATTATAACATTCGCAATAAGGATCTCACATCTTTTTAGGATTGCTCTCACCACTTTCGATCGCATCAACAAAATATTCTCTTTAGCTTGCCAAATAACGTTTCTAGTTTTATATCGAGCAGATTTGTAGAAACTCCATGTGTGATCAGTTTTCTTTCTTAGATATAACTGTAGAGCGTGTGCTTTTCTCCTGATATGCTCTGTAACACGACTAGTTATCCTAAGATAGGATTCTTTCCTGATTTGCTTTTCACGCTTATTGACGTCAGTTGAGCAGATGTCATGTCTACACCGACGCAAACAACACCAGTGGGCCTAAATCAACTACTTCACTTCGCGCAGTTACAGACTCTCATTTCTTCATGATTAAACACAGCAAATAGACTTTCTTTGTGATAATGTTTGAAGCTGTCACCGGTCATCGCTTATCGTCATTGGATATCGTCTTTCAATTATTCATAATTGTTACTGAGTACTTTCAGGATATCACGAACATTTGCCTACTTCTCTTTCATTAGAAAGATCCTGCACACCAGAAAGAAATGAATGAGAGAGCAAGAAAATTCCTTGAAGAGAAGAAGAGGAGAGATGAAGAATTGAAAACAAAACTTGATAAGGTATTTATTAGAGTTGGCTTACTGTGTGAAACAAAGTATACCGGGTGACCCAATAAAAAGTAAACTGTTTCCAAATCACTAAAAGTTGATTGTGTTACTGATAAAAATATTTTTTTTGTGTGATTTTGTATCAAAGATCGAATTAGCCTATGGAACTAACTTTATTTATTTCCGAGGAATAATGACCACGAAATTGTTTCTTGGAAAACCGTCTTTTGAGCTATAGCATTGTACAAAATCGTAAATTTTCACGCAAAAGCCATTTTTGCGATTTCATCCGAAACTTTGAGTCCTTGGTGAAAAAAAATCTTAATCACAGACACAGGCGAACAAATTTAGTGATCGAATGAATCAAAATGCAATTTTATGACCAACTTCTGTTTTATATCAGTCGCTTCGTTAACCCTATCTGGACCAGGGGGTGGGGCTAAAATAGCCCCCCTACCAGTTTTATCGGGGTGTCTTTTTTATGATAATTTCTAGGCTTATTATTTTTCATGACTTTTCCTAACTATTTTTTTTTTGCATCTTTCACCAAAATTTCTACAAGATATGTCATGTATTTTTGGAAATATAACACNCCAACTTCTGTTTTATATCAGTCGCTTCGTTAACCCTATCTGGACCAGGGGGTGGGGCTAAAATAGCCCCCCTACCAGTTTTATCGGGGTGTCTTTTTTATGATAATTTCTAGGCTTATTATTTTTCATGACTTTTCCTAACTATTTTTTTTTTGCATCTTTCACCAAAATTTCTACAAGATATGTCATGTATTTTTGGAAATATAACACTTTTTTCAGAGAGCAGTTTTAATATCTTGTTTGTTTTACGGTTAAACCCTTTATAACTTCAAAATAAGACAATATGGAAATAACATATTTTTGTTTTTTCACATATCTAATGAATTTAGGTAATAAATATAGTTTATAAATTTCATAATTTTTTCAAAACATTATGTTTTTCAGAAACCTTGAGATGTTATCTGTCAATTAAAGTTACAAGAAACATGATATTTCTCTCAAGAAAGTTTTTACAGTTATATATGTAAGAGTACTGCTTTTCGCGTAAAACAAAGAAAATTGATGATGTCATCGAAAATACAACAATTAGAGTAAAATAAATTAGATATTCGGAAGTTTCGCATTAAGTTACACGTAATGACCAATTTTCATCTTTCTAGCCCTTGTCAATTCAGAGTTCCGAGGGGGGGGCTAATTTAGCCCCCCCCCCCTCGACCTGATGATGCTCAAAAAAGCCCGGTCCAGATAGGGTTAAACAGAGACTCTGGGTTATGAATATTTGTATTTTGATTGGTTAACCGATGACAGACATCAAAATAGTGTAGCTTGAGCTTCCTTTATGATGGTCAGTTCTCTTGAATCTAAATTTGTTGTTATACCCACAGCAAGAAGAAGACCGAAAGAGATTGCTTCGAGAACAAGCAAGCAAACTTTTGCAGCAAGCAAGAAATAGGAATTCAGAAATCGGAAAAAAGCAAGGGGATGCACCCAAACCTGGTCCGACATCTTCTAACAGTATAGATCAAAGTCAGGAAAATGAAGAAGCAAGTACTGCCGCCGAAGAAAATAGTTCAGAAAATAGTGGAACTTCTGGACAGAGAAAAGGTTCTTTATCGCAAGATATCAAATCAAATCCTTTCACATTAGTTAAGAAAAAGCAGTTGAAAGAGCTGTCACCGCGGCATTTTCTGAAGGAAAAGAAGGCATCGGTCGATTCGGGTAAGTTGCTTGTTGTTCTTTTAAATATTTCGTGGATAGATAAATAGATAGTCATAGGTAGGAAAGGGAGATAATGTTAAAGGAGTGAAGAGCAGCTTACCATGTTCGAGTTTGTGGGGCTTGGCAGGGAAGTATCTTTTTTATCGCAGATAAAACAACTAAACTCCAACGAAACGTAAATATTCTGTGGCTGCCATAGCTGGAAAGGACATGATATCATCGAGTTCCAACTGCGGCAGCCACTTACATCAATGAAAAAATTTACGTTGAATTAAAAGAAAGAACAACTCGGGCGTCTCAAGAAGAAGAAATCCCCCCACCTTAAAGCAGATGATTGACCTTAGCGAATATACACAAATAGATGAAACACCCAAAGATAGCATGCAATATCTGCAACCATCTACAATCTCTGACAAAGGCGTTGGATCCCTGTTGAAAATATCGTATTTTGCCCCGCCCCCTTCCCGTGTCAATGTTGGTTGCACTGCAAAAGCGATGATTTCATGCAGATCCGCCAAAGCAATCCTTCTCTAAACCAAACAACATTGATATGGGGGGACGGGAAACAATCTTCTGAGAAATGATTGGGAATCCTTATTGTAAATTGCCTAAGCTAAAATTTTATTCTTGATTCGTTTACTGATGATGAAAGGCTTCTAAAGCAGCCAGGGGCCATCTTGAGCGTGATCTCTAACCCACGTGACTCATGGCATCATCATCATATGATACTTTTTAGAAAGTGGCTATATCTCCTCCCAGGACTGTTGAATAGGCTTCAAATGATGCACCTGAGCTGAGCTGGATGAGACTTGTCGAATGATATGTATTTTGGAGAAGTTAGCAAAAGTTTATGACGTTATCCTTCCCATGCATAACTGAGATTTTTAGAATCACTCAAGCTGATATGTTTTCGTTGATCTTATTTAAATCGAATCAATCATACAGATTCCAAGTCAACAAACGGTTTATTTTGTCCAGAAATGGCAAATTCTGGCAGATCTTATCACATGTGTCAGAACGAAATCCATTGTTTCTGTGTAAAATGTTCACATTTTCAGTGCTCCTGTGACGTCATGTCATCTAAGCGAAAACCGAAAGAGGGCGAATTATGTAAAACGAAGGATACAGGTCTGATTAAGAAAAAGTGATTTGGCAATCTGAAGAATAGACTCAACACCATTTGTACTCTCAACCGTAGTGCTTTGCCTTCTTTGTTTATCTTGATTTGATTGAGTGAGCATAGGAGTCAAATCTTTAAAAAGGTTAGTGTAAATTCTATGACATTTTTCTTTGATTTGAATGGTTAAAAGGACCTTATGGTACTTTGCTGTTAATCTGCCGTGGACATTTTTTGATATCTTGATTTTTTTTTCAAAATGACGGCAATTTAATTATTTTTGAAAAAATTAATGGAATATTTTGAAACATTTTTAATCATCGTAAATCCTAAACCAATCAAGGAAAATGATATAACCTTCAAGAAAACCTTATGTTACGAAAGTCTACAATATGGTGGCAACCAGAAATCTGTAGCTTTTCTGGTTTAAGATTTAGAAATTTGATCACGTCATAGCCTCAAATTTAATAGATGCCGCCATTCTGAAACTAATCAAGGTATCAATAAATTTCAACGCAAGATTTGCAGCAAAAGACCCTGAGTTTCTTTCAAGCCATTTATTTCAAAGAAAACTGGAATAGAATTTTCACCGACCTTTCTAAAGAGCCCTATGTTGATTGAGTGCACTCAGTGGTGTGAAATCTATTCTTCTGAAAGGCAAATTGCTTTGTCCCTTCGGAAACCTAAACTTTTTGTGTTACAAAATTCGCCCTTACTCAAAAATCGTACAACAGCATTTTACGAAGCGATCATCTTCAGAGTTTGTTTATCATTATTTGCTTAAACACACTTAGCTAGTCTATCAAACAAGTCGACTGTTTTCGTCCATTCTGTTTAAATAATACTTATTATTTTGAAAATTAACATGAAAGGATTATACCAGGGTTTGCAGAAGTGATTTAGCGGAACATTGATACAAAAGAACGTTTTATCACAAGTTATTGTTTTCATAATGCTTGAGCATGAATAATTCAACAACAGACTGCCCTCTATCTTATTTTTCTCTGATCATAATTCATACGCAAATCTTTAATTAAAGTTTCATGAGAGGTTGACATGAGGAAGATTTTACGAGAAACTTTGCAGGCAAACATTGCGAGCAAAGGTTGATCAGGTATTGATTCATATCAGCAGTAATTTCTGTTTGATAAAGGTTCTGTCTGGTTCTATGTCAGCTTACAGTGTCATTCGAAGGTAATGTATGAAACTACTTGGAGATTCGTTTTGAAGCAAATGTAATCTGTTGGATTTTATATGCGATAATGTTAATGCTACAAATGTGCTGGACTGCTCGTATTTTTGTTTTATCTGTTCATCGACCTTTCCATTTAGTTTTCCGTTTTCATTTCAAATTCTTTATATACATAAATTCCTTCAGCTCTTCAGCTCTCTGAGGATGTTGTCCCTCTTCTTCATCGTTCACTGTAAATTCCTTCTGCTATATAAACTCATTAAAATGAAAATAAAGAATTACAGCTNTTGGCTCAAAATCGTCGTATGTGTCTTATTATAGGCTCATTGCTAGACCTATAGGTATACCACCTGACTCATCCATGTTTCAGGTCTGATTTCAAAGCTGCCCTTCGTAGTGCTAAGATTTGACTTCCATTTATTTAGACCTTACTCAAGCCCATTGCGAGTAATACGATAGGAAACAAGTGAAAGGAAAGTAGAAATATGCCAAGGATTTCCTTGATTAAAATGGATAGATGCTTAAATATTTTCTTTACCACCATTGGAGTTTCTTTATTTTTTAGCTATCTTAGAGTTTAATTTCTTTTAAGCAGTTGCTTTACAAATAGCTACGCGTATGCCAAGGGTCATTCTGTCAAGAAATTTCCGGAAAATGATTTGAAAATATGGATATACCGGGTGTCCCAAAATGATGTATTATCGTTTGATTGCTTATATGTCCATAACCGATGAACCGAGTTTAAAAAACTTTATTTTATCCGATTGCCGAAAGGCTAAATTGTATTCGAAGTTGTTGGTTGTGGTTTACAGGTTTAGGCCGATTTCTTATGTCGAAAAGAAGATCGATAAACCTGCTCAAATTCAAACCTTAGATGGCATGAAAAAGAAACAGGCTTCTTTCCCAGTCAGCATTTTAGATGTGATTACAAAAGGCTGAACTTAGATGTCGCTCAGAGAATGTGTCGTTCAGAGAATACGAAGTTAGTTAATACTGAGTTCAGAGAATAAGAATTGGAGAAGGTTTATCGACCTTCTTTTCGACATGAAAACGCCGTGGTAAAACCACAACCAAAATCTTAAAATACAATTTAGTCTTTAGGCAATCAAATAAAACAACGTTTTTGAAAATCGGTTCATTGGTTATGGACATGTAAGTAATCAAACAATAATACATCATTTTGGGACACCCTGTAGATTTATTTACAATTCACTAACATGGAAGCCGACTGTTTCATTAATCGTTGTAGCTATTATAATGCTTTCATGCTTTTCACAGGCGCTTCCCAGAAAAGCTCATCAGAAACTAGCCCTCCGGTTACACCTTCAAAAGAAACTGATACCAGTCCACCAAACAAGTACAAACTAACACGGTCCGCAGAGGCACAAGCCTACGCAGAGTCACGAAGGATTTCTTATGAACAGTTTGAAATGAGTTTTGAACAAAAAAGACTCTCAAGGGATATCGGTAAGTCGATGAACTCTTGTAAGTGGATGAACTGCTGCAAGTGCTAGACTATTTTTGCGCTGGATTTGCTCTCTTCAGAAGTGGAATTTAATCATTGTGTTTAAATGTCATCAAACTGAAATTAGCTTGATTTCTTTGCCGAGAATTTTGGATGATTTAACCTCGATTTAACAAATGATCAAAATCCTTTTTTATGCCAACAAAAGCGGCTTAGTTGATGTAACTCATGGCAAGACGCTATTCTGAAAGACGCTTTAAAACAATTAAAGGCAGTCTGTCACCAATCTGATTGGGTGATAAGGGCAATACAAGGAATAGGAGAACCGACCGTAGAAAGTGCTAACGATCAGTCCTCCTTTGTTTCAAATGCAACGATTCACAAAGACATCCGTTGTATTGACCTCAGACTTTGTTGCAGCCAATCAGATACGTGACAGACTACCTTCAAATGTCAAAATTATGGAACTTTAGTTTTTTGACGTTGATTCATCGAAGAGCTCACTAATTTATAGTCTGTTCAGATGTCACGTGAGATTTGCGATAATCCGTGATTACTCGTGCAAATGGGCTCGTGTTGTTTCTATTCGCGGACATTTTCACGTGGCAGCTAATTTAGACAGACTTTAGACTACTCTTTTATTTCTTTCTGATATGTAGCTGCAGAAGTAGCCGCTGAACTGGCTGAAATTCAAGACAAAGAAGACAAAGAAAAGGAATTGACGGAACAGGAAGAGCTGCCGAGCAGAACTTCCTCTCCAGATATGGTACGTCCAGCTACTGTGGCAATACGTTTTGGATCTGTTAGAGGCCCAGTGTTAGAGTAAATTTGTAACTTGATGATTTCTTGAAGAATTTTTTCAGAAATTTTGAAGAATTATGTGAAGTCAAAGTTTTCAAAATTTGGATCCATACAAGCAGGTACCGTCTTTTAGAAATTTGGTATGAGCCAATGGCAGTGGCATGGCAATTGATTTGTATGGCATTGCTGCACCGTGCTATTATCGAGCATAATTTAAAAAGCTAATAAGAATATCGGGTCACCCAAAGAAATATCACGAGTCCAGCTTCCTTAAAACCAGGGAGATTAAATTGCTTAAAACAAACGATATGAACACAACTTTGGTATCAGCATGTAGTGGAAGGGCTTTTTTTTATCTTTTGAGATGTTGCTTGGTCAGTTTAAGCTTCGACTACCTTCTAAAAATCCGATTTCAAAAATACGATAATTCATTAATTTTTCGGATTTTCCCATCCTACTCCAGTCCATGTTTTGGAAGATGTGAAAAGAAGCTGATTTCCTGATAGGCTTGGGAAAACGCAGTTTTGAAAAGGGTAGAGATTGAAGGCTTTGCAAGAAGTAGATATCCCCAGACTACTTCAAATTTATGTCTGCGTTAAACGGGTTTAGACCTTAGGGATGGTGATCATTTCACACTGAATGAAAAATCTAGAATTCAAAATTTTCTTTATTCAGGTCTTTCGGACTGTAGTTATGCCTTAAAGTAACCATGCAGGACCTCAAGAGATAGTCATGCCTGTTAACTAAATGGTGATGCAAGGCATACGACAATGATTACACCTCCCAATAAGGACCCCGTCGGACATTAAAAATACGGCGGGGCAAATTTTGAAATTATACATTTTCGACGGGGGATTACAGTTATCATGTTAAGGAAAGGAACAATTTCGGCAATCATCTATGATGGAACTTGCATAATTTTCGACGGGGAACAAACATTTCAACAGGGAAATAACAGAAACAAGGCGGGGAACATTTTTAAACTCAAACTTAGCGAGGAAACAAATTTCCTTGGTGGGTCATCCTTTTACGTTGGCAGGGCGTCGTTTCAGCGAGGTCGTTTCTGGGGTGTGTACTTTTTATTTTNCGGGTTTAGACCTTAGGGATGGTGATCATTTCACACTGAATGAAAAATCTAGAATTCAAAATTTTCTTTATTCAGGTCTTTCGGACTGTAGTTATGCCTTAAAGTAACCATGCAGGACCTCAAGAGATAGTCATGCCTGTTAACTAAATGGTGATGCAAGGCATACGACAATGATTACACCTCCCAATAAGGACCCCGTCGGACATAAAAAATACGGCGGGGCAAATTTTCAAATTATACATTTTCGACGGGGGATTAACAGTTATCATGACGGGGAAAGGAAAAATTTCGGCAATCATCTATGATGGAACTTGTATAATTTTCCACGAGGAACAAACATTTCAACAGGGAAATAACAGAAACAAGGCGGGGAACATTTTTAAACTCAAACTTAGCGAAGAAACAAATTTCCTTGGTGGGTCATCCTTTTATGTTGGCGGGGCTTCGTTTCAGCGGGGTCGTTTCTGGGGTGTGTATAGTTTTTATTTTAAAATGCTAGCAATGATCTAGCTAGCGAAGCTATTTTGAGTCATCAGTTGATTCTGCATGGTACTGGCCCGACGTAGAAACCAAACCGCAATTTTTGCGTCGAGAGTTATCAATTGAATATTGTGATGATTAAACAATCAAATCAATAACTTAATCAATCAAACATCATTTTCATTGCTTTTTAGTTTGTGTTTGCTCCCATGTTTAGCCTTTCTTGCGAAACTACTAGCTGTTGGAAGCCCTTTTCAATAGTTGGTATTTACTTTGCCAGATCTGCCTGCTAGCATTAAAAAACAATGTTTTCTTTTTAGCAGGAATACACAGAGTATGAAGATGATGATTATGATGACGTCGTAAGTAACTTTAGTTTTGGTTGGAGCATTGGATTTTTATTTTAGTTTCAAAGATTTTGCCAAGGAATGAAAAAATATTGGCATAATCTATTTCATGATTTATCTTTTGCAACTAATGCACCGCTTGGGATTCTGACTTTAAATGTTTTCTCTTGGTCAGGGTTAAATTTGCTTCAGAATCAGTTTGCAAATTGTGTGTGAATAGCAATCAGTGTTGGACCCCTGGAATTTTTCCTATTCTTCTGAAACGTATCTCCTACCCCCGTATGTCACTGTTGTTTGGACTTGCAATAATTCTATCCTACTAAACTGCATCAGAAAGCAATCTGTTGGCTGCTACCAACATTGAAATGGGGGAGGGGGTGGGGTGCAGGGCATGAACAAATATTTTCTTCAAGCGACCTGTCAAAACTAACTTAGATTTCCTGCATAGAGAAAATGGAAATATTATCCATCTCCAACCATAGCAAAATTGGGCTCACCACGCACTCCACCTTCCAAGACATCACCTTGAATACACTTGCGTGTAAAGCTACTATCGTTGGTACCTGATTAGTGATACATTCCAACCACAGCGTTTACACTCCCTTTGTCCATCGCATTTATGAAATGAAGTTGGAACTCAATTCCAGGAACCGTTACGATTTGGGTATCAAAGTAATAGGGGAAATTGAGCTCTTTAGTGATGTTATAATTTGTTTCGTGATATACAATATTAATAACAATTGTACATGAGATATAAGTAGATGATTGGTTACTCTTGCTTTAGTTTGATATATTTTGAAAAATTTCCTATGGTAGGGTGGGTTTTCATCCCCTGGTGTGTTGTCAAAAATGGGATATTTGTCAAGGGGCAGCAATTTTGTAACAGGTTCTAGATGTAGGATTATAAATTCTTGCATTGACTTTAAAATTAACCGTTGAAAGAGATCGACATTGATCTGAATGACATGGATGGCAGCAAAATAGTTTTACTTCATTCTGCGATTTGTCCATTGATTTATTGGCTGATTCATTTTCTACTGACTGATTGATTTGGAGTTATTGATTTATGATTTATTGATGTATGAAGTGTTGGCTGTAGGAAGCTCTGAATTGAAAATGCGATTTTAGTACGAGACATGGAGTCTTCCTAGTTCATTATTTCATTTCTGATATATCGAGTGGCAATTTTATTTCTGCGCGTGGCGGATTGACGTGACCTGGAGCCAAGATAGTGTCATCATGTCGTATCAAGAAGAACTGAGAATGTGAAGTGAACAGGGTTAAGTTAGGCCCGTTAGTATTTTTTGTGTTACTGTAGATATGACATCTGCTCAAGTCACGTAAATAAATATCCTTTAGCGCATCAAACGATTGTCACAGTCGACCTTTTTGGATGCACCAATTTTCAGGGTGTTCTTCAACTTCACCTTTCAACTGCAACTTCACCTTCACCTATGGATTGCAACATGGACGCTGAATCACTGGCTGTTGGAAACTCAAAATCAAAACTAGTATGATACATTTGGCGTGGCAGATTGGTGTGACCTTCTACTGTACTGTACCATCTTGACTACCAAGTGTCCCAAACAACATAGACATATCTTGAAGATAAAAAAGAATCGGTTACAAGATCAATGGCCGATTTCTCCGCGAATAGATGAAAGACCAAGTCGCGTTTTATCTAAGAATTATATTTTTGAAAGGATTGAATAGGCAGATACAGCTGTTTTGAGAGCTGCCTGGTTTTGAAGCATGCGACAAAAACACGCTCGTGATTATTAAATTGGTGTCTTCATCTGCATTAGGATTGGCTCAAGGTCACGTCAATCTGTCACGCGTGGGGATTAAAATTGCCATTCGACGTATCGGAAACGAAGTAATGAACCAGGAAGACTTGATGTATCATTCAAAATTTTATCTTTAATTCAAAGCTTTTGGCTGCCTGTGGTATGCAATTATGACTTAGTTGATTGTGAATGTTTTTCTTTGTAATGCAGAATCTTCTGTCTGCTGGGGAGTACTTGAACGTCGAGATATTGAACCTTGAAGAGGAAGCTCGTGCCCTTGACAGAGTCGCTCAGAAGTTAGAAAAAGAACTTCGAAATGCAATGCAAGAAGGTGTGTTACTTGTTTTGAATTTGTCTCTTCAATTTCAACGGTGGCCCAAACATTGTTCACCGCTTGCGTAGCTACTGCTTGCATAGCTACTGTGAAATAACTATGAGTCAAATTTCCTATTTATCAATTTTTTAATGGCAGTGATTTTAACTTGGAGTCTGATACCTGGTCTAGTTTGATTAAATCTGATAAGTAGTTGCTGACTTGTGGAGCAAAAAAGTCAAAATCACTGGTTGCCACAAAGCAGAGGTTTTATCTCTGTAAAATTGTAAGTAGGAATTTTAATTGTTTACCAGATGTGTGTCAAAAGAATTTTTCTAACTACATACAGTAAAAACCCGCACATAAGAACCTAAGATTTTGAACTCAGCCTATTTAGGTTCTTATGCAATGAGGTTCATCTAGTAATCAGGGTGTAGGTTCTTAACACAGGGAAATATGTGAATCTAAATCTTAGCCAAACTTATTTACACTCTTGGCCCTATCCATTTCAACCCAAGCTTACCCAGTTTACCCCTGCATGCCTTGCCTATCACAGTTCTGTAAGTAATGTTTTGGAGTTCACGAAAGAGTTTGATTGGCAAACAGATTGCATTTATTTCCCAATGAATGAATGAAACGCTTTATTAAGAACATAGTTAAGATATCAGCCTGAAATGGTTCTTATTTATTGGGTACAAAATATATTATTTCAGGCTGCTGGTTCTTAATAGATGAAGGTTCTTATGTGCGGGTATTTACTGTATTAGCCAAGAAAGCTACGAAGCAAAACAATATTTTGCTCGTAAATAAGGATGTTAATAGTGCTATTTGAATGTAGCCAGTCAGAAGGCCTCCTGGTGATCTGCGGTTTTCACTCTTCAGTGAATAGGATGTTATTGTTGGATATGCGAAAACGTTTGAACGCTCTATCTAAAATTTGCAAAGATTTAATCCACCATTTATATTCTTATTACAAACCATAACGTACGTTTGAGCTCAGTAGATTTTGTGGAATTAAACATATTTTACCAAAGGAATGTTTCTTAGGTTTTAGTTTTTATTTTGGGTCAACATATTTTGCCTCTGAAGCCAGTTAGCAAAGCTTAACTGATGATTCTTTTTTCCCATAGCAGTGCCCTCTCTCAAAATCTAAGATGCCTTCATGTGGCACTGAACTTGAAAATTGCGTGGAGTAATGAGACCGTTTAAGGAATATTTTTGTCTAGCATAAATCCAGCGGCAAAGCTAAAGAAAGTTATCAGGGGATGCAGCGCTTGAATTTGCCGACAAAATGGGTGTTTCTTCGGTTTGATTGTTGAAAATGATACAAATTGGCCAAAAATTGCTGACAAATTTGCCAAAAAAACTAAACCTGGGGGGGGGGATGTGATACCTCCGCATCCCCGTGTGGCTACATCCCTGCGTTGAATAGATTCTTTAATCAATGCTGTTGTCATGTTGAATTCTCCGCAGGCGATGAAGAAGAGGAAGAAGATTTGCTACAGGAATGGTTCAATTTGGTCAATAAGAAGAATCATCTCCTGCGCAGGCAACAAGAGTTATCATTAATGTAAGAGATTGCTGTAATACTTTTATTTCATTTGGAAGAGAGTTTTTGTTTATTCATTGTCAAAATTTACAATAACAAATTGCTTCAGACACTACCTACGAACTACTATACTTTACAATACTAAACTATACTACAAGGACGATACCAGGAGGAGCAAAATATCATGACTAACCCGTGGGATTGAATATAAACCTAAAATACAACTAATCATACAATTACAAAGTGCTGAATATAAAGACCTTTTTTGACGAATAAATACTTGAGCCGGTTTCACATTGGATGTCAGGCCATAATAGGTGATAATTGTGGACCGAGAGAACAACAACGACATCAGCCGTTCCCACCCAGGAGGGTTCCCATCGCTGAAGACACCGCTAACGGGTCTGGGTTTCTTTCCACCATCTAGTTGATTGATTGTAAACATTCATAGGGCATTCATATGTAGTCGAGATAGATGGTCCAAGAGAGTTTTTGAAACCGTGGCGGCACTGCAGCTTCAACGCGATATTTCTGAACATCAGCTTCCATCATGAGCAGTAGGAAACTTTCGATTGCTCTTTAGGAAATGTCGTGGTCATAGGTTGCGGTTTTTAATATTAAATTAGCCGTGATGTTTTCACAGCGGCTTCCCGTTATTTGGTAGCCACTTGACGGTTGACCCGGCAGACGTTAATTCGCTTTTAGATTAGTCGATGGAAAGATTTGCGTATTATGCCAACCCAGATTTGCGTACTATCGCTTCAGGCCAAAAGTAGCTGGTTTGTAAAAAAGGCATCCATTCCTTGCAGCATGGGCCTCAAATCTTTCAAATCTTTAAAAAGGTGGGTGTAAAATTCTATGACATTTTTCTTTGAATTGAATGGCTGAAAGGACCTTATGGTACTTTTCTGTTAATCTGCGGTTGAAATGTTTTGATATGTTGATTTTTTTCAAAATGGCGGCAATTTAATTATTTTTGAAAAAATTCATGGAATATTTTGAAAATCGTTACTCATCGTAAATCAAGGAAAAATGATATAACCTTCAAGAAAACCATAGTTTATGAAGGCCTAAAATATGGTGGGAAGCAGAAATCTGTAGCTTTTCTGGTTTAGGATTTAGAAATTTGATGACCTCAAATTCAATAAATGCCGGTATTTTGAAACTAATCAAGATATCAATAAATTTCGACAGCAGATTTACAGCAAAAACCCCTAAGTTCCTTCCAAGCCATTCAGTTAAAAGAAAACTGCAATGGACTTTTACACCGACCTATTTAAAAGTTTTAGCCCTATGTTTTCTTAATGCAGTACATCTTGTATGAAACTTTTTCATTTTCTTTCAGAATGAAAGGTGATGATTTGGAACGACGTTCTGATATGATCAACAGAGAACTGAGGGTTTTAATGTCGGTTGAAGGTCAGTGAAATGTTGCTTATTAAAACGTTTCTCCTAACGTTCGTTGTACTAGATCATATGCTATTCTGAAGAACTCCACCTCGAAGTATAAACATGGAAGACGATCTTGCTGAGGAATACCATGCATCCAACAAAAGATTTCTTTGATACATTCATTTTTTATTAGAATAATATTTATAAAGATATTCAGGTTCAGAATCATCCAATTTTTAAGAATTTTTAAGAATTCTGCTTGCATTTTTGTGTCTCATTTTTCAGCAGTTGTTTTGCGATGTTCATAACAGAGAATCACATGACTGAAATTTCTTTTAACCATGTTCCCCTTAAACCATATCAGATTTGAAAAAATAAGAATACTGTAAGAATATATTCAGGCTCAAAACGAAAATTTCTTAAGAATATTGAGGCTGTACAAAATGTATAGTATTCTTATAAAAAAAGTGTATTGTTGAAAAGTTGCTCCAAAATCAAAAATATCGCAAATCAAACTTTCAGTTGCTTTAAAAGACTTTACATTAGATTAGATAAGATTAATTGGCAAAAGCTGTTTTTTTTCCAAGAAAAGATTTGCTAGAATTTCATAAAAACAAACAAGACAAGCCCCGTCATAACTCAGCACCCCCTCACAATGCTGACTCGTCCTGTCTAATTGACAATGTTTCAATGAAACCTTTGTAGCTAAATGCATTATTTTTTGTTCAGTTTTTAAGTACCTTAACTTTGCCACTGTATGTTTCTTACATCGCGGTGTTCTAAGTTTTACTTTCTCGTTATTTTGGTATTTCAGAAGGAGATAAGACAGATGATATGAAAAATAGGGAAGAAACACTTCTTTCTCAATTAATGATGCTTGTGAAGCAAAGAGATCAGCTTGTGCAAATCGAAGATACTCAAATTCAGCAAAGGTAATTCATAGTTGAGTCGTGGGTGCTAGGACACTCATGTTTTGATTAACTCTTTATTGACCTTGTCTCGATTTTGTTTTCTTCTTTGTTTCGTCTCAACTCGGATTTGAAAAATTTTCTTCTGTGAAGGCGCACTAAACACAGGAATGAAAGGGGGTGAGATTCGAATGACCAAATCCAAACAAACAAAAAGCGGTTGGGCTACGTTCAATCGAAGACACGAGTTGAGACGAAACAAAATAGAAAACAAAATCATGGCAAGGTAAATCAATATCTAATCNTAAGTACCTTAACTTTGCCACTGTATGTTTCTTACATCGCGGTGTTCTAAGTTTTACTTTCTCGTTATTTTGGTATTTCAGAAGGAGATAAGACAGATGATATGAAAAATAGGGAAGAAACACTTCTTTCTCAATTAATGATGCTTGTGAAGCAAAGAGATCAGCTTGTGCAAATCGAAGATACTCAAATTCAGCAAAGGTAATTCATAGTTGAGCTGTGGGTGCTAGGACACCCATGTTTTGATTAACTCTTTATTGACCTTGTCTCGATTTTGTTTTCTTCTTTGTTTCGTCTCAACTCGGATTTGAAAAATTTTCTTCTGTGAAGGCGCACTAAACACAGGAATAAAAGGGGGTGAGATTCGAATGACCAAATCCAAACAAACAAAAAGCGGTTGCGCTACGTTCAATCGAAGACACGGGTTGAGACGAAACAAAGTAGAAAACAAAATCATGGCAAGGTAAATAAATATCTAATCAAAACATGGGTGTCCTGACACCCTTGGTTGAGCGCTGTTTTATGACTTTCATTTCGTATCTCTGTTTCGATTTGTATGTTTCAATGGTGAGTTTAATGGTGAGATAAACATGTAAAGATTGCTATGGAAAGCGAAACCATCATATTGAAATTAAAATGATGGTTTGATTTTAAAAGCCATCTTGAAGTTTTGTACCACAAGAAGAATTCTTAGGCAAATTTATGATAACTACTAAAAAACACAGTAATTTAATTACTTAATCGTTTAATACTGAATTCTCCAGTGCAATTTTTGTGCTATTATTGAATGCGTGGTGGTGCGTGGTGTAATCCTCTGGCTTTGCAGCCAGAACGGTCAGACGGGAAGGGTTCGAGCCCTACCACTTGAGCATCATGACAAGGGGTCATAGGCTCGATTAGATCTTCTCTACTTCTGTGATCCAGTGCTTGGCACTAAAAACAGAAACTTCACCTTCATTTTCTCGTACATCGTACTGGATATTCAAAAACAAGACAATACGCTTTTGTTTTAATTCATTTGCAGAGAAACGGTGTGCTTCCATTATTCAGCAGTTTAAGGAAAATGATTTAAATCCTGGGCCTATTTCATGAATTTTGTGAGATTCCTTTACAGTAAAGTCACGCAAAGCTAATTTGTATGTGTTATTAATTACAGTGCTCATGACGAAGAACATGTTCAGCAAGTCTTGGAGACAAAGAGGTCAATTACAGACAGGACAAAGGCTGAGTGTGTTGTACAGTGAAGAATATCTCAATATGCACTAATAACCAAGTTCTACCCGCTCAAAATTATAGACGACAGTCTTGAGTAGCCTGAGATGGGTACATAAAGTGGTAACAGCTAATTGCTGCTATATAATCACTTTTTACCACTTTGTTTTCTTGCTTCATGGCAAAGCACTTCTCGTGGCAATGATGACAAACGAGTGGTTATAAGAACAATCCCGTCTCCCTTAATTTTAATATATCTATGCAAAGGAGACTTTATATTGTTAGCTTTTCAGAACTTAAAAGCATAAAGCCAATCAGTGCCTTAAAGGGTTACTGCAGTCAACAGTGGCGATACAGGGTGTCAAGGGGGGGGGGGGGGCTACAACTCCCTAAATTTGTTGAGTTGCCCCCATACGGCAGCACAAAAAGCTGCTGTTCCCCATTCGGCCAGCACTTTGCAGAATTACAAAGCAATAATTTGCATTTGTAGCTGAATTCCCTCCTGTAATTCATATTTTCAAACGATTACATGTTATGGAGGCAACTACCACCACCACGGATGTCGATTTTACGTTGTAAATATTTGTGCGACAGCGATTACTTTGTTGTCAGCACTGGAAAAATGTTTGCGGCATTCGACGTTGACTCTTGACAGGCTCCAAAGGTCGACGATAATGCATACCTATGGCATTGTATGCAATAGGTACCCACAAACGTGAAACAAACATTTAAGAAAATCAGATGTTGAGTTTTGAAAAGCAATGGAGCAAAACAGTGGTTTATTGTCTTTAAATATCAAGGCTGAAATTGAAAACAGTGTTTTTACTCGTGGGTACCTACAATATTGGAGGCAAGAGATCACTATAGTCGCCTTTATAGATTCATAGTCATTCTTAGCCATTCTTATTCTTCATCAAATTTCCTTTAAAACGAAACAGACAATATCGACAGTGAAAACAAGAGACTGGGGAGAGCGGTTTGGTCTGGTAAGTAGTGAATGCAGGGCTGGGAAATGACTGCTTTCTCCAGTCTCATGTTTTAACTGTTGACATGGACTATTAGTCAAGGTGCTGATGTTTCCCGTGTTTTCTTGATAACTTTGTTACTGACCGAGAGGAACTCATGGCATCGCCAATCAAATCATTAGGTCTAATCTTAACATTAATGTTAACAAGTACTACTAACACGAAATAGTCATCTTTGCTTTTAATTCCCCTATTCACGCGTTGTATGTATAGACATTTGTGTATGGCTGTATTAATGACAAAACTAGTTAGTAAATAGAGTGTAGGTTATGAAATCTGTCTCAAATGCTTTGTCACATAGAAAGATTTCGCCAAAAGGAGGCTGTTTATGCTCGTGTAATAAATGAAGTACCACTTGTTGGTGAGTCAAAATATTTTTCGACCGTCGTGAGTTGTAGAAATTGATTTATTGTGCAGATTTCAATAATTCTTTGTTTTCTATGTTTGATCACAGGGAAACCAGGAAATAATTTTTGCTAAAAATAGAAATTGTCTTTCTTTGTCCCCTGTGTTTGCTCTGTGTCATTTTTTAAATTTTAGTTCTCGGTGTTCTGCAACTAGAACACAGGGGACTAAGATACAAGGAATGACACAGCAAGCAAAAGGGACAAAGAAAGACATTTGTTATTTTAGCAACAATCATTTCCTGGTTTCCCTGCGGTTTGATGAAAATCTACGTTAAAGGCTCACATTGAATGCTAGGCGAAAATATCAGCAAATTGAAATGGAATCAATGACATGTTTTGCATTAGATTTTTGCGTTATCGCAAATCTTACGTAAACATCTAATGCGAGACAGACTTTAGTTTCAACAATTTTCTAAAAATGTAAATTTATTTGTCACCCGGTATATTTACTGCTGGCCAGCAAGGCC
>REGL01000894.1:71139-81728 GCA_004194395.1 Aurelia aurita complex sp. Pacific | reverse complement strand
CTCAATGTTCCCCGTTTTAAAGTTCCCCATTTTAAAGTTCCCCGTTCCCCGTTCCCCGTTCCCCGTTCCCCGTTCCCCGTTCCCCGTTCCCCGTTCCCCGTTCCCCGTTTTAAAGATAGCCGAATAGCTAAAAGGTCTATGGTGAGTTTAATGGTGAGATAAACATGTAAAGATTGCAATGGAAAGCGAAACCATCATATTGAAATTAGAATGATGGTTTGATTTTAAAAGCCATCTTGAAGTTTTGTGCCACAAGAAGAATTCTCAGACAAATTTATCATAACTACTAAAAACACAGTAATTTAATTACTTAATCTTTTAATACTGAGTTCTCCAGTGCACTTTTTGGGCTATTATTGAATGCGTGGTGGTGCAGTGGTGTAATCCTCTGGCTTTGCAACCAGAACGGCCAGACGGGCATGGTGCAAGCCCTACCACTTGAGCATCATGACAAGGGGTCACGGACTCGATTAGGTCTTCTCTACTTCTGTGATCCAGTGCTTGGCACTAAAAACAGCAACTTCACCTTCATTTTCTCGTACATCATACTGGATATTCAAAAACGAGAGAATACGCTTTTGTTTTAATTCATTTGCAGAGAAACGGTGTTTGCAGAGAAAGGAAAATGATTCAAATCCTGGGCCTATTTCATGAAGTTTGTGAGACTCCTTTTCAGTAAAATTACGCAAAGCTAATTTGTATGTGTTATTAATTACAGTGCTCATGACGAAGAACATGTTCAGCAAGTCTTGGAGACAAAGAGGTCAATTACAGACAGGACAAAGGCTGAATGTATTGTACAGTGAAGAATATCTCATTATGCACTAATAACCAAGTCCTTCCAGCTCAAAATTATAGACGACAGTCTTGGGTAGCCTGAGACGGGTATATAAAGTGGTAACAGCTAATTGCTGCTATATAATCACTTTTTACCACTTTGCTTTCTTGCTTCATGGCAAAGCACTTCTCGTGGCAGTGATGACAAACGAGTGGTTATAAGAACAATCCCGTCTCCCTTAATTTTAATATATTATGTATGCAAAGGAGACTTTATATTGTTAGCTTTTCAGAACTTGAAAGCATAAAACCAATCAGTGCCGTAAAGGGTTACTGCAGTCAACAGTGGCGATACAGGGTGTCAAGGGGGGGGGGGCTGCAACTCCCTAAATTTGTTGAGTTGTCCCCATACGGCAGCACAAAAAGCTGCTGTTCCCCATTCGGCCATCACTTTGCAGAATTACAAAGCAATAATTTGCGTTTGTAACTGAATGCCCTCCTGTAATTCATATTTTCAAACGATTACATATTATGGAGGCAACTACCACCACCACGGATGTCGATTTTTACGTTGTAACTATTTGTGCGACAGCGATTACTTTGTTGTCAGCACTTGAAAAATGTTTGCGGCATTTGACGTTGACTCTTGAGAGGCTCCAAAGGTCGAGGATAATGCATACCTATGGCATTGTATGCAATAGGCACCCAAAAACATGAAACAATCTTATGTGTGCAATCAGATATTGAGTTCTCAAAAGCAATGGAGCAAAACAGTGCTTTATTGTCTTTAAATACCAAGGCTGAAATTGAAAACAGTGTTTTTACTCGTGGGTACCTACAATATTGGAGGCAAGAGATCACTATAGTCGCCTTTATAGATTCATAGTCATTCTTAGCCATTCTTATTCTTCATCAAATTTCCTTTAAAACGAAACAGACAATGTCGACAGTGAAAACAAGAGACTGGGGAGAGCGGTTTGGTCTGGTAAGTAGTGACTGCAGGGCTGGGAAATGACTGCTTTCTCCAGTCTCATGTTTTTAACTGTTGACATGGACTATTTGTCAAGGTGCTGATGTTTCCCGTGTTTTCTTGATAACTTTGTTACTGACCGAGAGGAACTCATGGCATCGCCAATCAAATCATTAGGTCTAATCTTAACATTAATGTTAACAAGTACTACTAACACGAAATAGTCCTCTTTGCTTTTAATTCCCCTATTCACGCGTTGTATGTATAGACATTTGTGTATGGCTGTATTAATGACAAAACTAGTTAGTAAATAGAGTGTAGGTTATGAAATCTGTCTCAAATGCTTTGTCACATAGAAAGATTTCGTCAAAAGGAGGCTGTTTATGCTCGTGTAATAAATGAAGTACCACTTGTTGGTGAGTCAAAACATTTTTCGACCGTCGTGAGTTGTAGAAATTGATTTATTTTGCAGATTTCAATAATTCTTTGTTTTCTATGTTTGATCACAGGGAAACCAGGAAATAATTTTTGCTAAAAATAGAAATTGTCTTTCTTTGTCCCCTGTGTTTGCTCTGTGTCATTTTTTAAATTTTAGTTCTCGGTGTTCTGCAACTAGAACACAGGGGACTAAGATACAAGGAATGACACAGCAAGCAAAAGGGACAAAGAAAGACATTTGTTATTTTAGCAACAATCATTTCCTGGTTTCCCTGCGGTTTGATGAAAATCTACGTTAAAGGCTCACATTGAATGCTAGGCGAAAATATCAGCAAATTGAAATGGAATCAATGACATGTTTTGCATTAGATTTTTGCGTTATCGCAAATCTTACGTAAACATCTAATGCGAGACAGACTTTAGTTTCTACAATTTTCTAAAAATGTAAATTTATTTGTCACCCGGTATATTTACTGCTGGCCAGCAAGGCCGGGGGGGGGGGAGTACTTAGTATATTTGTCCGACGGGGATGTGCCGTTTTCAAGGATATCGTTTTCACCAAATTCTTTCTAGCACTGGGTATCAAAACAAGGCAATTTTTCTAGAGTAGGTTGTCAAAACATGTCAAGGGGGGGATATTGTGTTAGATCGGTTCGTTTTTCGGTCAATTGTTCATGTTTCGGAGCATACATTATCTTTTAAATAGTTTAGGCCATATGCAATGTTTAATTGTATTGTGCATCTAATAAATAATAATTAACAAAATATATACTTGTCACCAATTTTTTCTGGAATTATCATTTGGAGCGAAAAATTCTGGAGCAGGGCAAAAATATAATTTTTGTGGGCACACTCTCGTACAAATTTAAGTCAAGTACCTCCCCCGTCGGGCAGCAAGGACACTGTAGCAATCATTCATACTAGTATTTTCTCATAATTTGGAAGTTTATGGTCGCAGCTATACCTTATTAGCGCTGCTGTAAGTTCCTCACCACATGTAAATCTTTAACTTCAATTCCCCGTAGGATTCGTACGTACAAATCCCTTATTTTATTTTTCCCTTTAAACTTACAATATGGCTTATATTACAGCCTCTGGCTTGAAAATTTAGGATGTACCGGGTGTCCCAGAAAAACGGAGCAGATTTGATCGGGCTAGCGACAAGAATTTAGGTCGAATCAAGTCCTGATAAATTGCAAGCAATCCATCCTTGATAGTTAACTTGAAGATACATACCTTATTTTTCATATTGGTGCACTGATAGTTGGAATATCAATCTTGAGAGTCCAAATTTGTCTCCACCTCTAAACCAGAGCTCGTGGGTTTTGGCCTAAACTGCAATTGCGCTGTTTTAAGAACTCTCCTCAATTACCGCGAAATACAAGAATAAAGCCTCAGGCTGATGAAAACATTTGAATAGAAATTCAATAAAATTCAACAATTTTGTCCTGAAGAGACATCTTCCTTTATGCTACAAAAGTTTCAAAACGTTAGAATTGCATCTGTCTAATAAAAGACAGTAATCGGCGCAGTAGTTTGCTTGGGTGTGAGAAGCGAGTTAATTTTGTATGATCTTTCTTGGAATCATTCATATACCCAATCATTCATATGCAAGCAATCAAATATACCCAAGGAAAAATTTTTCCATAGATAAGATCCTTAAGAATGCTCACTTGTGCTAGGATTTTTGCAGGTGCACTAGATTGAAGAAGAACATTCCTTTGTAAATACATGCATCAATATATTTGTCAATTTCAACTTGATATTGAAATGTGTGCCTAAACATGTGTGTCTAAGCATGCTCGCACTACTGCGCTATGCTTCTGACTGATGAGATTTACCTAAACGGTGCGTTTTCAGTCAGGCCAAACTTTGAAAGCTCTGGTTTGCAGATGAAGGCAAATTTAGACCTTCAAGATTAATAGTATAACTCTCCATGCACCAATATCAACAAACAAGGCATTTATTTTCAAGTTAACTATTGAGGATCATTTTAGCAACTATTGTGGATTCATTTGAGCAACAGTCTTATCGCTAGATCCGATCAAATCTATTGCATTTTTTTGGAATACCCGTTGCGTTGATGGTAAAAAAAGAATTTCTTTTATAAATGTTTTGGTAGACTTACCAATGCCTTTGAGACCGACTGAACAATTCAATGTATGCATTCACATTTATTTCATTCTTATTTTTTGAGCGAGTTGTTTAGAGGAACAATAACAGATTTTATAACACAATAGCATCTGTTGCTTTTGATTGACACTGCAATTCAGAGCAATAGCGATAGCAGACAAAGGAAATTCTCTCAACCAGTAAATCAAAACAAACAAAGCCCCAAAAGTTGCTCTTAAACCAGCAGGGCACACCAAGGGCGCCTACCTTTTAGGAAGTGTGTTTATTCCCAGTACTGTAGAGTAATTGGTGTCCTGTGACCCAGTACAGAGAGTGTCCCAGAACCGTACCGTGACCCAGCAGTACACAGAGTCAGTCCTCTCAAGGTCGAGATGACGCATGAATAATTTGTGGTTTCAAATTCCGGTGTTGATGTAATACGAGATCAATTGTTATACAAGTTGGCTACAGGGAATCAGACAGCGTGATATTTGATAGGACACCAATTACTCTGTGAACTTGTTGGGGATACGTGCAAGCTCAAGTTGACGAGGACGTGGATATCCCCTCGGGGACTATGAACGCATGCGCAGTGTGTAAATTTTTGCTGATTCGATTACGTAATGCCACTATTTCCATCACAGACTTTTAGTCACTTGACAGGCACCCGGAAGTCAGACATTGAAACGAAACCACATCCGCCACAGAACAATCAATTTTTGATGAGAGAACACTGTGAAAAGTTTTCATTCAGAACAACTCGCGATAGCGTTGCATGGAAGCTTGGCAAAGAAATGTATTTATCTGGTTAAAGACGCTAAGNCTCTCAACCAGTAAATCAAAACAAACAAAGCCCCAAAAGTTGCTCTTAAACCAGCAGGGCACACCAAGGGCGCCTACCTTTTAGGAAGTGTGTTTATTCCCAGTACTGTAGAGTAATTGGTGTCCTGTGACCCAGTACAGAGAGTGTCCAAGATTCAAGAACCGTACCGTGACCCAGCAGTACACAGAGTCAGTCCTCTCAAGGTCGAGATGACGCATGAATAATTTGTGGTTTCAAATTCCGGTGTTGATGTAATACGAGATCAATTGTTATACAAGTTGGCTACAGGGAATCAGACAGCGTGATATTTGATAGGACACCAATTACTCTGTGAACTAGGTCACGGGTACAGTACAAGGTAGGCGCCCTTAGGCAAACTATCGCCTTTTGCACGTGAAAAGTGGTTTTTAAGAGTCATGATGATAAATCTAAAGATTTGCCAGGCGGATTTTGTTTATTTTGTTCAGAAACCGAGTAGGGATTTTGTCATTTACGCCCAAAATATGCGAGAATTGCAATGCCTTCCAGTTTGCTCCTGGATCAAATGAACAGAATCCGCTTGTAAACAAGTGATTCGTGGTACAAAAATAAAAAATAGCCTTAAATAACGGACTCATCATATTAAACCCATAAACGCAATAAAAACACCGAAATTAGTAGAAAGAAGACTATTAACTCCTGTAAAAGAAACAACAACCAAAATAAGCCTGTAACAAGAGAAAAACTGTTAACCGAATTAACCTTAAAACCTGAAAGGAAAGAAATAAGTTAATAACTCACCTGTAACTGCTGAAAAGATAAACGTCTTCGGTCTGGTTTTGGTGATTTCCACGTTTTAAGGTTAATTCGGTTTTGTCTTACAGAATCCGCTTGGCAGATCTTTAGATTTATCCTTCTTCTTTCTTTATAAAGTCATGATTTCTCTTAAGAACCATTCTTCGCGTGTACAAGGCGATAGTTTGCCCTATTGGTCTAAGGGCAACTTTTGCGGCAGTGTTTGTTTTGAGTTACTGGTTGAGATAATTTCCTTTCATCAGTTCGCTAATCGCTCTGAATTGCGGTGTCTGTCAAAGCAGCCGATGCTATTGTGCTACGAAATCCGTCCTTGTTGTGTAGAGGATGATCAGTTATCAAACTACGAAATATTAAATGTAGAATATTACACATAAAACTTCTGATAATGAAGGTTTAGTTCTGTGCTTTATTTTGCTTGAACTAGCGTAAACAAATTGTATATGGGGAAGGGCAAGACCATATTTGGCCTTACCTCTTAGTGAGAGAATCGGCACTGTCGAAACTATCCGATTTTAGCAAAGAGGGTAAAGATCAAAAGCTACTACTCGCTACTACTCACTTTTGTTCTTGCCCTGTTAGCAAACAGGGTAAAACAAAAGCTATTACTTTGATCAAAAGCTAGCACTCGAAAAGCGGCCTTTTAGGGCGGCAACAGGTAGATCTATAGCCTTTCTTTTCGGTGAAAAATCTGTCCTCTCAAAACAGCTGATTTTTGCGAAAAAGGTAAGTCAATAGCTTTACTTTTTGGGGGAAAGTTTGGACTCCCAAAAACAGTTGATTTTTGCCAAAAAGGTTAAGCTTATATAGCCTTACTTTTCTGCGAAATATGTGTACTCTCAATAAGCCAATTTTTGCAAAAAAAGGTAAGCCTATAGCCTTACTTTTTGGTTAAAAAATGAGTTCGCTCAAAAATAGCAATTTTTGCCGAAAAGGTACACCTTTAGCCTTACTTTTTGGTGAAAAATGAGTAGGCTCAAAAACTGCCAACTTTGCGAAGAGTGTAAGCGTTAATTTTTTAAAAAAAAGTCAGTACTCCCAAAAACAGCTAATTTTTCCAAAAAGGTAAGCCTATAGTTTTTGAGCTAACTCATTTTTCACCAAAAAGTAAGGCTGTAGGCTTACCTTTTTGGAAAAAATTAGCTGTTTGAGAGCACTGGTGAAAAATGAGTTAGCTCAAAAACAGCTAATTTTGCGAGAAAGCTAAGCCTATAGCCTTACTTTTTGGTGAAAAATGACTTCGCTCAAAAACAGCCATTTTTTGCCAAAAAGGTAAGCCTATAGCCTTACTTTTTGGGAAAAAGTCAGTGCTCTCAAAACAGCTAATTTTTTCCAAAAAGGTAAGCCTGCAGCCTTACTTTTGGGTTAAAAATGAGTAAGCTCAAAGCAGCTAATTTTTTCCAAAAAGGTAAGCCTACAGCCTTACTTTTTGGTGAAAAACGAGTTAGCTCAAAAACAGCTAATTTTATGAGAAAGGTAAGCCTAAAGCCTTAATTTTTGATAAAAAATGAGTTCGCTCAAAAACAGCCATTTTTTGCCGAAAAGGTACGCCTGTAGCCTTACTTCTTGGGAAAAAGTCAGTACTCTCAAAAGCAGATAATTTTTTCCAAAAAGGTAAGCCTACAGCCTTACTTTTTGGTGCAACAGCTATTTTTTCCAAAAGGGTAAGCCTACAGCCTTAAATACTTTTTGGTGAAAAATGAGTAAGCTCAAAAACAGCCAATTTTGCGAAAAGGTCAGGTTATAACCTTACTTTTTGAGAAAAAGTAACTTAAAAACAACCAAATTCAACGAAAAATGCCTTGTTGCATTTTATTTAAAAAGAACGATATATCACTTCACAAGGAATTTCCTTGGAACTTGATAAACTGGTTGTGAGACAAGGTCTATCAAAACGGATTGCAAAACGAAGTGAATAAATACAAAAATGTCCAAAAATAATTTAGTAAGCTGTAATCATTGATATGCCATTTCTAACAAATCAAGTGGTTTTCCAGCATGGTTATCACATACATATGTAACTACCAGAAATAATTCTCCATTTAAATATACATAGACACTGTACAACAATTTCTTACAACACAATTTTGGCTATTACTAGGTTACATTGACAACTGTAACAAATTGTTGGTAAATATAACAAATGTTCAGCTCATTAGCTTTTGAATGCTAAATTGTCACATTCCTGGAATATACTATAGCTTTGAGGTTCTGGATGGGCTGCTCAATTTTAGTAAATCTTCATTATTGTTTGAAACAAATGAGATCAAATTTGATTTTATGCAATTAGCAATACAGTATTAATTAATTCTCAAAGAAATACACTGTTGGTTAAATTTTGGTTTCAATTTACTAACAAATAATAATTTTTAGGACTGAGAGCCATTTCTCCCATGGTTTATTTCAAACTATTTTCTCAAATTACCTTGCTATCTCCAAGCTGAATGAAAAGGAAAATATTGAGGATTAAAATTCTGGGACAAGGTGTATCAGAGAGTTTCCTGGTGAAATTTTGGAACAAAATTATTCCACATATCCTATTTTTGTAAAAGATTTTCATCAAATTTGATAGACTTTTTTACCACTTAGTATTTCATTATCTTGAAAATTTACCCTAAACTTTTTGTTGTCAAAAGCACTACACTGTTGTTAATATTTAGAAAAATAAACATCAGTTCATGCCAATGCTTGCTTGGAGATGAGCTCTTCCAAAATAGGGGAGCTAAGCTCGGGATTAGTACGATCCAAAGCATTTATGAATTCTTCAAAGGGTTTTTGGCCAAGTTTAACAAGAATATCCAATAATTTTTCAGCCTTCTGAGCCTGTGTCTTCTGTGAACTTATCAGATCAGTATTATATCGATCTTTCAAGGAATTGCACATTCCAAGAATTCTTTTTGTGTCCATTGAATGAAGTCTGATTCTGTGCTTGCGAAGAATTTCACTTTCCACATGCTTCACTGAAATGTCCTTGCGAAGGATGAATTGATCTCCAGAATCAATGTTGTCATTTTGCTCTGAGTTAAGTTTCAAGAGAGGATGATGACCTATGAGAAAAAGGCTTTGCAAATTACAATCGATAATTATGTCTAAGACAATTCAAGGAAGGTTCCCAGGAGATCCCCTTCTGATAAAAATACTAGACTTTCAGAATTGGTTCATTTCTTTTTCATTACTCCTTGTGACTTGACTAATGTACCTGGAGAGTCAATAAAAACAATCCCCATTTGAAAAGTCACCGCTCTGAATATCAAGACAATGATATAGGGAAATATAAGCACGGATATGTTCAAATAGACCTTGAAATTTACATGACTGAGATATAGATGATTACAGAAAGATGGCGTTGAGGGGCATTTGACCAAGATGCATCGTGTCTAATGATAGAATTCTACAGAATCACTGTTGATTCCATAATAGAACACAATGCATCTTGGTCAAATGCCCCCGATGCCATCTTTGTGGAATCAGCCACTCTGTTGTGAAATTATGAGGAGTTTTGTCAAGAAACCGACAGAACAGGTCTAAAACCACAAATGAATTTATCACGTTTTAGCATGTTTTATCCTATTAGGAGGCTGAAATTGTCCAAATTAATATTTATATGCTCCCAAGGATGATATCTCATCCTTGCAAAGGGATAAAATGTGCTAAATGTGTTGCTACAATGCATAAATGTAATGTGAGAAATTCAGTGATAATTTTATGCAGTTTTTGGAAGTTTACGGAGGGGCTTTCTCAAGAAAATCTCTTACAACTTCTCAATTGAGTGGCCAACTTCAGGCAGGTATATTTGAACATGTTAACTGTTAAAAGATATGTTCACCGATCACCAAATATTATTGTCTTGATATCTGGAGCTGTCATGTCCTTTCAAACATGGATATACAAAACTCACTGTCAACTAACTGTATGATAACACAAGAATGGAAGATCTATAATGTAAAAAATTGATGAAACTTCCAAGAAACCCTTCTGCTGAGAACGTTGAGTATTCAACTGATAAGAATTTAAATATCTCCACATATACTGCGTCAAATTCTGATCAATTAATATTGGATTGCTTTGAGCCTAGAATGATAAGTGCTTTGCTTCATGTTTACAAATGGTTTTTACAGTTTCACTTAATGTCTTGTGGAATTTTTGCTCACAGATTTTTAAAAGTCATATGTGGGTGTTACGTGATACAAGCCCAAGAAAGAAAAGCTCAGGTCAGAAAAGGAATTTCAGATCAGAATAGCAGAACAGGCACCTCATCGTACCCTTCTTCTCGTATTTCATCCCTATCCGTGAGTTTTGATTGATATCACAATTCTTTTGTACTTCTTGACGAATCTGAGTCGCAAAATGCGGGTAGCAAACATCCAACGCTTTCATGAAGTAGGAGAAACTGCTAGGCCCTCCCTTCGCCACGAATGAAATCAACTTTTCATTTTGCCTGAAGTTGTTCTTCTCTGCATAAATTTGATCGACTTGATAAAAATCAAGAACATCTTTCATGTAAGGCAGAAGGATCTTTGCGTCAATATTATCTGCTAGTTTGCAATTAAATCTCTGTAAAACTCTTCGATGTTGAGCTGAGTTTGGTGAACCAGTGTAAACTTCGGCCGCCATCTTGTTTACTACGTTGAGAACGAGAAACATTCTGGACATTCCATCTGTTTCATGACGTCATAA
>REGL01000894.1:33385-68245 GCA_004194395.1 Aurelia aurita complex sp. Pacific | reverse complement strand
TGGCTCACTACCAAGTAAAAATAGGCAAAAACACTAAAAAACAATTGATTAAGGTGGCTCGCTACCAAAATATTGTTAAGGTGGCACACACTTGGTGTCCTATCGCTCATGCTTAAACCTTTGTTGAACATTGTCCCCGTTTTTTTGGTTCATCCCTGACGTTTTCTAGGATGGGCATAGGATTCCGATAAACATTATTCTTCAAGTTTCAAGTTAATCATGTTATAACTAGCTTTGAGGTTGCAACATTGTCATAACATTGCTAAATTGCAGCATCATCCATTAGAAAAAGGACATACTTCTGTGTAAAATCTACTTAGAAAAGGGACAGATTTCTGTATACAATCCATTCGAGAAGGGACAGATTTCTGTATACCATCCATTATAAAAGAGACAGATATTGTAGACCTTCAGAAGCTATTATGGTTTCCTTGAAAATTCCACCATTTATTTAGAGCTTATGATGGTTTAGATTTGTTGTCAAAAATTTGCACGAATCATTTGAAAATGGTAAAACTCTGTGATTCTGAATATAATCAAGATATCAAAAATTCCGTGAGGTAGAATTATTGCAAAGTGACTAAAGTACCTGATAAGCCATTAAATACGATGAGCGATGTAATAACCATTAACACCACCTACTTAAAGATTTGAGTCCAATGCCACATCTGCATGGACATAGGCGTACGGACAGGAAGATAATATCTAGGGGGCTGCCTGATAAAGAGTTCACCAACATTTTTCCCCACCAAGGGCAGATTTTTGCCCGAAAAATGCTGATTTTTGCCTGAAAAATTATGATTTTAGACAATATTTTCAACGTTGGGGGGGGGGGGTGGGGGCTGCCATGGCTCATACGCTTATGTGCATGGATCAATTTACTAGACTTACGACGTGATTCCTTGTATTCGTTCAACATTCTTAATCTGATTTTTCATCTAATAATCCAATTCAATATCCAATTCAATGAGCGATGCTGAGACATATATATTGAGTCTACCATTTTACTACAATGCGTACATACCTTGTATAGATACAACACAGGTTTCTATAAACATCACAGAGAGTCATTGATTCTGAGTTCTGATTCTTTAAGAATATCAATAACTTCACGTAAATTCATCAATGCATCGTGACCAGTCTCTGAAATAGAATGAATGAAAGTTGAAATAACAACAAGGTGTCCAAACAAGGGAGGCCCAATCGCATATTATGGAGGGCTAGCCTCATTGTGGCAATTTACGTTGCTGCTGTTTCCTAACCGAAACAGTATGGCAGAATTTCTTGCTCTTTGAATTGAAGGAAAGATGACATTCATACAGGGCTCAAAAAAAGAAGTATAGCGCCGTAGGAAGCTGAAGTACTCAAATTTCCCAGGAAGGAAGAAGGGAAAAGGAAAAAGAAACAAGGGATAAAGAACAGAAGGAAGCGAAGGAAAGGAAAGGGAAAAAGAAAGAAAGAAGGAGAGAAAAGAAGTGGGAAAGAGTTGGGTTGTAATAATCGTAAATTGGGAAAGAAGAAGAAAGTACATAAGAAGAAACAAAGGTAGTTAGCTTGCTACAAGGACGGCAATTGGAGTTTACGCAATATCGGGCTCAAATCTTTAGAAAGGTCGGTGTAAAATTATTTTACAGTTTTCTTTGGGACGGATCCCTGATTGTTTATCTGTGTTGTTTTTCTTGCTTTGAACTCATTGAATCATCCTGCCACTATGACAACATTCTACTGCTCTGTTGCTGTTTTTGTGCTGCAATAACGCAACATTATGGGTTAGGTGTTTGTTGTGCAGTAGGTATAATAAAAATAATATGCAATGGGTCTTTAAAAAGGCTGTACAAGATTTTTGTAAACAAAGATAAAGATCAGCTAGCCAATATCATCAAATTCAATGAGAAATTCCTCTCTAATTGGCGAGTGGCATACGATTTCTTTAGCCTGCCTGTTGCTTTTCGTGTGTTTAGGCTAAACACATCTGAAACTCGTCGCTCAGAATCCAGCTGTATCTTTATAATCGTTGATGGCATACAAAATCTGATTGCACTGGCAAATTCTACGGGGTTCAAACATATAGAAAACATCTTCATTTGCAATGTATCTGCTGCTACTTACCTGCATTAGCGAGAGAAAATTTAGGATTTTTGGAAGTTTAGCTTGTACAGCCCCTTTAATTTGCTCATGGATAATGAAACATGAATAAGTACCTGATTCAGAACTTCTGCAGCTCACTTCGTTTGATATGTCATTGGTAATGGTGTTATAAGCATATTCCAGTGTTTGCATTTGCTTCAACAGCTAGAAATAGAAATAGGAAGGATTCTCAGTTGTAAAGCTGAACACGATTTATGGAGAATGAAAGTCAGTATCATTGGTTGCTTTAAAACCAGAGGATAATATCTCCGGACTTAACCTTATAACTGGATCTTTGGCATCAAATTAACTTAAATCTTACATTTGTACCAGGAAACACATTTGGGAGTGATAAATGAACAACCAACTCAAGAAGATCTGCCAAGATTCCTATGAAAAGCAATATTGTTAATTTAAAATGATTCCATGACTTTTGAGAAGCAATATATCTGAAGGACGCATGTTTTGGCCTGCAGCACTTGTGTTGTATATCANAAATTCAATGAGAAATTCCTCTCTAATTGGCGCGTGACTTACGATTTCTTTAGCCTGCCTGTTGCTTTTCGTGTGTTTAGGCTAAACACATCTGAAACTCGTCGCTCAGAATCCAGCTGTATCTTTATAATCGTTGATGGCATACAAAATCTGATTGCACTGGCAAATTCTACGGGGTTCAAACATATAGAAAACATCTTCATTTGCAATGTATCTGCTGCTACTTGCCTGCATTAGCGAGAGAAAATTTAGGATTTTTGGAAGTTTAGCTTGTACAGCCCCTTTAATTTGCTCAAATTTGATTTAATTTGCTTTAATTGGATAATGAAACATGAATAAGTACGGATAATGAAACATGAATAAGTACCTGATTCAGAATTTCTGCAGCTCACTTCGTTTGATATGTCATTGGTAATGGTGTTATAAGCATATTCCAGTGTTTGCATTTGCTTCAACAGCTAGAAATAGAAATAGGGAGGATTCTCAGTAGTAAAGCTGAACACGATTTATGGAGAATGAAAGTCAGTATCATTGGTTGCTTTAAAACCAGAGGATAATATCTCCGGACTTAACCTTATAACTGGATCTTTGGCATCAAATTAACTTAAATCTTACATTTGTACCAGGAAACACATTTGGGAGTGATAAATGAACAACCAACTCAAGAAGATCTGCCAAGATTCCTATGAAAAGCAATATTGTTAATTTAAAAAGATTCCATGACTTTTGAGAAGCAATATATCTGAAGGACGCATGTTTTGGCCTGCAGCACTTGTGTTGTATATCACCATTTCTAACAGCCCTAGATCTGTTTTTTCTTCTTGGTTACCACAAGATCTAATCTATGCAAGATCTAATCTAACCTGATTCACTGACGAAAATTAGAAAACTGGGCTAGGTACGTTTTCTCACTCATTTTCTTTGATTTTGACATTAATGGAGAACATCAATGGCTTTGAGGCAACCAGTAATTTTGATTTTCCTGCTTCGTAAATCAGCAACAACTAACCAGGTTTCGGCATACCAGGTCTCAAACCCTAAGTTGAAGCCTATTCTAGTAAGAAATCTAAAAATAGAGAAATCAGATCCATAGCTGCTTTGCAGCAACCATTCAAAAGGCGCACATGCTCTTTGGGACACCTTGTATACATTTTTGACTCGCCTGGTATAGTCTCATAGTCTGTAAAAGAAATTGCACTCCGTATTGGTACCAGTCAGGGGCGGCTGGGAGCGATAAAAAGTTGCTATTAATCACGAGCGAAGCGAGTGAACAATGGGGGTCCGGGGGCTTGCCCCCGGAAAAATTTTCTGGGACCACGCCCTTCAGAACGCCGGAAACGCCTATCTTTTGCAAATGGGATATGAATATGAAGCTAATACTGTTCCTGAATTATGATCTGTTTTAAAAACTAACTGTTCCATTCTTGTTTCTAAAACATTCAGAAAGGTTTTTTTCGAACAAAAGGAAATATTTTTGCAATCGATGCCTTATGAATAAGTCTGTCATGTCTATCGTCTGTAAAAGGTGGCTACATACGGAGGGCTGTTTAGACTGCTGCGGCTTTCCGCCGCTCGGTAAAAGCCCTGCTATTCATTTCCAATTTGTAATAGCAAAGCTGGCACAGCCGCCTTGCGAGCCGCCATGTAGGAGAGGGAAATAGGAGAACATATTTTCTTTGGGTAGAGTAGAATCCCGAATCTTTCATCTTATCTTCTCCCACGACTAAACATGGCCAACAGAAATATATATTTTTCTCTGAATCACCGCATGTCCACGAAAAACCTCTACACACAGCTTCACACGAACAACTTTTATTTTAAAATTAAGGCATGGGTGTCCATCGAAACGAAGGCGCTGCTTATGAGTTGAATTTCTTCCTTACATAGACAGAGCAGAAGTGGACAAGGGAAAAGACAGTCGAACCACCCCCATCGTACACCACCTGACGCAACTTGATTCATTTTATATCGTAAAAGGGCTCTACTCTCTTCTAAACGTGTATCGACTGACGATCTGTACGTGAGATCTCTTGTGATCTCTTGCTATTCATTCTGAGAACTTAATAGCAAGGCTGTCAGATTTGCATGTTACAACAGCCCGTTGCGTCACACACAAAGGAACTATGATGCAACTTCCAATTGTTCTCGTTCGTTTGCTATTCAAACGGGCCAAGTAATAGCATGGACCAGTTTTCATTTCAAGAAGCAGAACGTATATGTACAAACCTCATCATGTTTAGTCATCATCTGCAATGTTGTCTTGCAAGCTGGACCAACCCCTATGAGGTTAATGATGATGAATGACATAAAGTAGACAACGTGGATATTAAAGCTCAGAAGAATTGTAATGCACCACGTGAATCAATAATTTTTTGGGGTTTGGCGAAATATACATAGTGAGTTTATTCAAAGGCGAGTGGAAGATAGGAATCTAGGCCAAAATCAATATAAATTCAGTCCTTTGTTGGCGTTACAGCATTCTGCATATAAATTCGATGATAAAGCCATAGTTGTCATTCTTGTGCCTATTAATGTACTCTCGTGCCTAAACTTTCAGCCTTTTGGAGCTATCTAGCTCCCATTCAGCCGCCATCCTCGTTTAGAAAGAATGCTTCAAAGCAAACAAAGGACTGAAGGTTTGATTAGTTGGCTTTAGGCCTTTACGTTGATTGCTGGTCTTTGGGTCAAATTTATGTCTTCTCGCCCTGGATATTTAGGGGAAAGGCTGAGTGAGAAGTGAGCATTTCGTTACTAAATTCGGTCATAATATCCTAATAATACAGGTGATGCTTGCTTCAAAGCTCTTTTTGAAAAATTGAAAAAAAGCCAGAAAACCATATCAACTTTCGCCATGATTATAGTTTCAAAATAACTATTTGTATCATTTATCGTAAGAGAAAGTTAACCAAGTAATGCTGCCTGCTTTATTATTTCAACGAAAGGATACAAACATTGTTTTGTTCCCCGCCTGGGGGATCCTGCTTGCTGTCATTATTTTGAAACTGAATTAAATCGATTTAATTTTGAACAAAACCTGCCCACTAACCTGACTTCTTGGTTTTTGGTCGGTTGCACCAATGTCTCAATTCACTTTCATAGCAATGAAGGAAATTTGTTATCAGCTGATTTAACATTGTTATCGCCAAAGAAAGCTTTTTGCAGTTATTGTCGACTTCGCTCTGGTCAAGATCTGAATGTTGAAACTGCAAAAGAAGGAAAGAACTAATAAAGGGGCTAGTCGGTCGGAATGGTGATTTGAATTTTTTTGATGGGCAATATCACATAGACAATTACCTGTTGTTTAGAAAAAGAAATCATCATTTCGAAGATAAATTTTTGTACTTTACAGAGGGAAATACCAAACATTCATATGTTTTACGATTGCTTGGATATAAGGGGATTTTTAACAATCACTTTTTGGTGGCTTGGGTGCAAATAAACAAAGAGTCAAATGAGTTTGCTTTAATTCCCTAATGCATATTCCCACAATTTTCGAGAAACAGGATTGCTCATTACCTCGTTCTCAGGGTGTTCTTATGTCATACGCTGATCACGAAGCCGAATGAAGAACAGTAGAGCAACGAACTCACTCTGGGGAAGAGATTGCATGATAAGTACAAATTTAAGTGGTGTTTACACTTTCCACATTGAATTGGATTAAGGTGTAGCGATAACTGAGACGAAGGTTACATGCAATCAAACGCAAGATTCTCTCAGCAATTTTAATGACTATGACGTAGCGATTGAGTTGCACCATGTGATAAATTTGGCGTCACGATCAAATCAGAATATAACGCGCCGCATTGACGCATATCTTCACACCTAGTTTTCAACTCAGTGTGCCGCAGTTTTACCTGATATTTATCAAAGTTTACATTGAATATATTATTGATAACAATCACAATGAATTCATCGAAAAATCGACGAGTGCGTAAGAAAGGAAAAGAGCGTGAAATGACAGTACGCGAAGAGATGACCGCAGTCAAGGCAAAGATCACCGCATTGCAGGAGCAGCTAGAAAAAATGACAGAGGGAAAAGAACAATTTCGCCGCATCAACTGTCGTTTGCTTGATGAGATAAAATTAGAGAAAGAATCCAAGATGCCATTTATTCAAAGTTATCAGGTTAGTAGGTTTGCAAATCAGTTCGCATTTTAACAGGACATCGATTAGCAAGCTGACGAATGTAGAGCGAAAAGTGGGTGTGTTTGAATTGAATTCCATTCTTGTGAAGCTCAAAGACAGCCTGTCACACATCTGATTGGCTGCAATAAATTCACAGCTCAAACCAACAGATGTTTTTGTGAATCTGTGTATTTAGAGTAAAGGAGGGCTAATCGTTGTCACTTTTCAGGGACGTAAAAAGTCAAGAGGATCAGCAGCCATTCAATTCTCCTATTCTTTCTTTGTTGTCTTCATCAGCCAATAAGATGCGTGACAGACTGCCTTTAAGGAAATTTGTTTACAAACATACAAAGTTGAGTTTTGCTTGAACAGAACTAATTAGGAGCCACAGCTCTAAGTACACAAACATAATTATTTCAAAGCTTGACAACAATGTTTTCTTCTTCCAGCTATTCAAGAGTCAGAAGGCTTCTGAGATGCACAAAGAACTTGCAGAGCTGGCTCTTCTCAATAAAGTATCTAAAGCTGACCCTAGAAGTCTCTCTAATGGCATCCTGTCATGGATTCCTGGCTTAATGAAGTTGCAAGTTTCAAGCCATGAAATTATGTTGCAAAATGCTAAACGCTCAGAACCAGAACTGATCGAGAACGTATCTGAAAAAGATTCTGGACTACAGATCGTCAACGAAGCAAAACAGAACATCGAAGGAAATTTAAAAGAAGAAAACAGTCGACTTGCAGCTGAGAATCAGGCTTTGAAGAACGAGTTAAATGCTTTCAGACAGATGATGGCAAGCCAGAAAAATAGCTATGAACAGAAACTTAAAGAAGGTCAAGAACGAAAACTCGAGTTCGCAAAAGCTGAAGCAGACATCACATCACAGCTTGAAAAGAAGGATCTTCTCATTTTTGATTTGAGAGATGAAATTTCTTGTCTCAAAAATTCCAAGGAAGAATTGGAATCAGAAGTTCAGAAACTGGAGTTCGATAAACAGAGCATGGAAATAAGTCACAAGTCAGTGATAAATGCCGTCGAGAAGAATTATGAAGATGAAAAGAAACAGCATCAAAATCAAGTGGAAGACTTAGAGGAAATAATCAAGGAGGGGGAAGAATTGAACACAAAGCAAGACATACAAATCACAGCACTCCAAGAAGAATTACAGCATATGAATGATGAATCCAAAGCTTTGAAAGAAAGCAACGAGATTGCGATGGGAAAACTAAGACAAATGATCATCGAAGCAGAAGATAAATTTTCCAAAGCATATGATGATTTTGTTGAAGAAAGAAAATCGAAGCAAGCAATATGCATGATTCTTACATCCGAGAAAGAAGAGTTAGAGAAACAAATTGCCATTCTGCATGACACAAAGAGTGAGATGACTAAAGAAATCATCTGTAAGAAGGAGAAGCTAGAAAAAGCGACACAATATAAAGAAAACGTCGAAAACACCATTGAACTGTTTCAAATAAAAATTGAAAAGCAAGAAGAAAAGATTGAAGAACTTGAAAAGAGGGTTAGAAGGAGAAGAGGATTTCGACGATTTCTAACCTGTTCTGGATAAATCACCCACAAACATAGATTGTATTCATGGCAGAAAAGACTGCTTTTTATGTTGTAACTGACCGACTGATTTTTGGAATTGTATATTTATGGACAGCAAAGTGGACTGCAAATGAAATTACATTCGTTATTGTTAACCTTTTTTCGAAGTTTGTTTGTCTTAGATATAACTTGATATTTTCTTTGTGTCTTTTCTATTAGGTACCTGGTGTCCCAAAAAATGTATACAGATTTGGTTGACTCCAGCGATGTGAATTTATCTTTAATCAATGGCTAATCACTCTCAAAATGTTGCTCGATAGTTAACTTGAACATAGATACCTCGTTTGTTGGTATTGGTCCTTTGAGAGAAGAAATATCAATCTTGAAAGCTCAAATTTGCGTGCACTTGCAAACCAGAGCTTTGGCCTTTTGGCCTAAGCAAATTCCTGAAGCACATAGAAATTAAGAACTGAAATTAATCAAAAATTAAAAAAACTTCCCAATGGGTGACTGGGGGTGACTTCTGGAAAACGGAATAACACAAGATCTAATATTGTTCAAATTTTATCAAGGTCATCGTCGATTTTTACGCTGTACCCCATAAATTTGCTTAGGCCAAAATGCTAAAGCTCTGGTTTGCATGAAGAGGCAAATTTGAACTTTCAAGATCAACATGACTGCTCTCGAGGAGCCAATACCAACAAACAACGTATCTATGTTCAAGTTAACTATCGAGGAACATTTTAAGAGTGGTTACACATTGATTGACGCTAAATTCACAGCGCTGGAGTCAAACAAATCCGTATACATTTTTTTGGGACACCCGGTTGTATATCCATGGGTAGTTAGACGCCGCAGTTGTGCTTGATTCCCAAAGCTTTGTTCTTTTAAACATTATTAACTGCGCTCCTCCATAGAAATACATCAGAAGTGTCTAGCTACCCATGGTGTAACTAGGGGGTACTCTCTAACTCTCAATGCGGGAGTCCGTGCCAATATTTGGGTCTATAACCTAACACTAAATCAGTATTTGGGGTCTATGAATAAAAACATAAACAAATTTTTCAATATTTGGGGTCCATGAATCTTGAAAAGGGAGAATTATGGAATTTGGCGCGATTAATTGCAGTTTGGAATAATGAAATAAACGCCTCAGTATCATTGAAACTGAATAAGAATACGAAGCTTAAATGAAGTAATATTCTTCAAACTCAGAAATAAGTGAAAAAAATACTTGAAGTGTCCAAAATATTAGATTCAATATTTTTGGGTCAGCAAAGACATACTGGCATCGACCTCCTGCAATAAAAGTTAGGGAGTACCCCCAGTGGCAGTATAGCGGATGTCTGAGAAAATTACAGATGTTTAACAACGATTGCTGCGGAGGATGGCTGCTGCGGAGGATGGTTGCTGCAGATTACACAAGAAGCAAGAATTAAACTATGACAGATGGTGGAAAGGAGAGGATATTAAAGGGGCCTTTGCAACAAGAACAAACCTTGCACACGCCATCAATTTGTTGGTGGCCATTTTCGTGGACTATGAAAATGGCGTCAATAAATAGAACACAAAAGGACGTATTCACCAAGCATGCCGATTGCAACGGCCCCTTTGATATTTCATACACCTTTCAGAAAACAGGAAGTTGAGGCAATTTACGAGAATGTACCGGGTGACCGAGAAAAGAGTGACCCAAGGAAATCTGTTTTGAAAATGAAAAGTATGATATCAAAATCTTATCGTCATATGTAATAGCAAAGCAGCATTCCATGCATGGTCAATTGACTTATTCAAAAGGCAATATACCAATCAATTTGTCATGAAACTGTAACTGTTTTTGGAGTTACATGATTTCAGGACTTTACAGGATTCTTACATGAAGCTATTGCCTGTGCAAGTGTCTGTTGACCACAATCGAAGACATTTTGACAAAGTAAACCCAGTATGCACGATGCAGCAATCCCTGCTACTGCTATTGCTACAATCGCGGACAAAACTCGTTGGGACAGATGAGTTTTGTGTTGAAAGAGGTCTTTCCTGCATGCTGCTACCTTCACCTACAACAGCTACCTTCCACTGCTGCTGACCCCCTCCCCCTTTGCAATGTTGGTTGCTTGAAGAACACATACTTGTCAACTCATCTATGACAATTCCATCAGCCTCCAACATTGCAATGGGGGTGGGGTGGGGGACATAATTGGGTATAGAATCACCTTTCGTTTCTTGGTTTTTATCTGACGTTTCACCCTGTGTACGATGGGAGGCTTCCAGCATGTTACACAATGCTACAACATGAATATATGAATATGGAGCAATAATTTCCAAATGCAAGATATTATTCAATGACCTTACTTTTCAGAGGAATTTTGGAAGACATATAAGGAATGCAAGTGCTATGATATAAATACCTGTGCCATCATAAGGTCGTATTCTCGTTGCGTCTTTTTCGCATCTGCAGCCAGTTTTTCTACTAAATCGTTTAACACTGGTAAATCAGGCGCTGTCGATCTGTGACAATGAAAATATTCAATTCAATCCAAGCTCTTTAAAACAATACTTGTTGAGGATACCGAGGACTGCCCCTTCTGTCTAAGCCTTTTGTTATGCTGGTAAAGTTCAAAGTAAAAAAAAAACAGCTGGGGAACCTATTACCATGCGCGAGAATCTCTTTGTTTATTTGCGAATCCTTGTTTGGATTGTGATTCGATTCTCCGCCCACATTCTTTTCACAAACCAAACATGCTTTCTGCGCATGATCACAGCTTTCCTTCTTGGGGGATAACCGTTGCTTTGAACTTTGATGATTCGTATCCCCAACAAATACCAAATGCTACTATGCTTATCTTATACCACTCAGTGGAAGCTTATCTTGTCTGAGCTGCTTTTGACAACGAAGCATGCCAAGTGTGCAGGGTGCCCCAAAAATGTTTTACCCTGTTTGGGTGGCTGCAGATGAGGAGATGTAACTCTAATTATCGCGTTGTTTACACACTTGCATAGGATAGGCCTCAACTTAAAGTTTGAGACCTCGTTTGAGTCAATGTGGCAGGTGGTTGCTGATTTATGGCAGAGGAAAGGCAAAATAAGTAGTTGCTTCAAATACAGCACTTCTATTGTTCTCCAGCAATATCAAAATCAAGTACCTGTACAAAAATACAAGGTAAACTTGACCTTGTAAAGGCCAAATTTTAGCCTTGTAGTGGGGATTATGACCTTGTTAAGACCTTCTACTAACCTTTGAAGAAAATTACAAAGCCTATCAGTAAGATTCCAAGTTACAACCAGTCTTACACAAAGTTTCCAAAGGTTTCCACAAGGCTAATTAGCATTTTTCGCGCCTTTTACAAAGTTACAGCAAGGCTTTTCTAGGCTAGAACAAGGTTAAAAGGCAATAAATACCAGGCTCTCACATGGCTATCACATGGCCTTGCATTTTCGTACAGGTAACGTTTAAAAGAGAGGGTTCTAGCATTTCATTTAAATTTTCTCTACTTTCTGTAAGGTGTTAGCAGTGTTGCTCATCTACAATACAACACTATTAACCTTTTGATAAATGTAGAAACAAGTTGAAAATGACGCTGAACCCTTTCTTTTAAAACATACTCGACCTTGACATTGCTGGAGAACAAAGGAAGTGCTGTCTTCGAAGCAACCACTTATTTTGTCTCTCTGGTTCCATAAATCAGCCACCAATTTCCAGATTAACTCAAACAAGGTCTCAAACGCTAAATTGAAGCCTATGCTATGCAAATGAATAAAAACTGGGACAAATGAAAGTACAGTACCTCTACAACAGCCACACAAACGGGGCACAGATTTCTTGGGACACCCTGTATACAAACATAATATGAAATATGAAACTAACTGACTGTTAAATGTACAAAATGTTCATATTTCATGATTAGAAAATAAAATTCTTCGAATTATCTAATAGTGTTCTCGCGTAAAAAATGTCGAGTTATTCGAGTTAAAAACAGTTGTCCAATATCTGATTGGGTGCTTAGGACACAAATGATATGGTAGCACTACTCTTAGCAATGGTAACAGCTAATTTAACAAACACATTGATAATTTTGAGTCATCCAGCATGATATTCCCATAATGGAGGCATCTTTAATTCATATCTAAGTTTAAGGTACCTGGTTTTGCGATCATCTTCAGCCATAAATGATTTCTCAAGATCTGGCGGGAACAGAGTAATTGAGGGTGCAAACAACTCTTCTGTCCTCTCTTTTCTTGTCAGATTGTCTATGAACTTGCAATTATTCTCAAAGTAGTCATGGCTAGATTGAACCAATCTTTGGGACACACTGTCACTAAAAAATTAAGAGAGCGTTTCTAACGTACAGCTTTTTTTGTTTTTTTGCTTTGTTTATACATTTCTACCTAGCATCTGAAGGTAGTTTTAGGACGCTGAGCTTATCGAAGCAGCGTCCTGGTCCTTCCTCTCGATGTGACCACACCTCGTGATTCCTTTAGCCTGGAATTACAGAGAGTTGGCGACTCTCCTCGCACTTTGTAGCAGGTTCAGCAGGGCGAAGAATCGAACCACCAACCTTCAGATTGGTAGTCAAGCGTGCTACCATTGAGCCATCCCCGCTATCTAANAGATTGAACCAATCTTTGGGACACATTGTCACTAAAAAATTAAGAGAGCGTTTCTAACGTACAGCTTTTTTGTTTTGTTTTTTGTTTATACATTTCTACCTAGCATCCAAAGGTAGTTTCAGGACGCTGAGAAGCTGAGCTTATCGAAGCAGCGTCCTGGTCCTTCTTCTTGATGTGACCACACCTCCTGATTCCTTTAGCCTGGAACTACAGAGAGTTGGCGACTCTCCTCGCACTTTGTAGCAGGTTCAGCAGGGCGAAGAATCGAACCATCAACCTTCAGATTGGTAGTCAAGCGTGCTACCACTGAGCCATCCCCACTATTTAAACGGAGGGTTTGGTTCACGCTTGGTCGTTAATGGCGTTGGAGTCACTTGACTCGTTGGGAACGAAAAGGAGTGAATGTCCACTGCATAAATAAACGCTCAACAGCCCAAACGACTGGACTCACTGTTTTTCGTGTTATTTCGATATCAATTTCATCCAGTGAGCGAACATCAAGGGAACTTAAATCGTTACTCTGCCTAACGACACCCTGACGTCGGAGTCGCTGGGAAGTTACCAGTTACCAGTTTCAGCTGGCCCGGGCCAAGTTTAAAATACAATCTATTGTCTTTGATAATTTTGATGCGTTCCGTTTTAATGTGTAGCTAAAGAAACAATGGGTGTATGGGAATGTCTTTAGCCTATTCATAATGGCTACGAGATACGAGCCACAGCTATTTCTGCTCTTCAAACTCAGTCTTTTTGGACATTGGCGTCATTCGATTTCAATGACTTTAAGGCCCTTTAACGACCCAAGCGACTCCGGCCAGCGACTTCAACGTCCTAATGTGACTCGTAAATCAGGCTTCAGGTCAGGTAAGGGAGATCAGAATAAGAACTTTTGCAGAAAATTAAAGTTTACGCAAAAAATGAAAAAGCGCATCCAGTCCTATTACAGGTTAAGAAAGCAAAAATTATATATTTTTCAAGTCCAACGTTGAGACATTGGGCTTAAAAAAGTGAAACGAACTTGAGAGTTTTGTCCTCATAAAAAGGCAACAAAAATATTCGACAAATTTATCAAATTAGCAGGCAAATATACCTTTCATAACCTAAGGATCCAGTTCCTTGGCTGCTTCTATTTTGTTTAGTAGGATGACTGAATTTCTCGCAAATGAGAACAAGATCCAGCAGATTTTCCCAGAATTTTATTTGCTTCTTCTTTGAAGCAGTTCCCTATGAAATGAATTAGGTCAAAATAAGACAACATAAAGACCTTTATTACTTTGATCTTCATGTTATCATGATCAAACTAAATACCAGATCAGCCAAAAATACAAACGCCGTCTATATGATAAATCATTTTTACAAATTTTCATTTTTGATTTAGAGTGAAATAATCTTCGTCTGTTTCCAGTCAACATTCTGTGAAAATTTAACGCAGGGATGGTTTTGTGGTTGCCTGGGGGAAGTCTGTTGTTTGCAAAATGATTGAAGTCTGTTCCTTATTAAAATTTCGTGCTCCCTCCCATGCAAATTTGGAATTCAGCTTTATTCACATTTTCGAAAACATGGACTCAAAGGAAAGGAAGGGGAACTCCGAGAAATGATTGAAGTACCATATGTGTGCTACTGTCTTTTGGAGGGTAGTTATAACTTAAAGTGACAAACCCAAATGTCAAAAGATAGCTAAGCTTTTCCTTCAGTTACATGCTGATACCTTGTTTGTGTTGATGACATTTGCTTTCAGGAAAGTATATGCAAACTAGCATGTGAAGTTTTTTGGGCTGCTTGATAGGAATACTTAACATATGTAAAGTCAACATTTTAGACACGTGCTGTACAAAAGCTCTTCTAAGTCACAAGCTGCTAGATCAACTGTCCTGGTTCTATTGTAGAATAGGGTTATGATACAAATAGTAGATAGTTTCAAAGGTGTCTAACGAAATACAAAAATGTTTCAGGTGAGACAAAAAGATCTTCCCAATTTCAAATAGTTATAGTATCAAGAGTACTTGAGAGATCTGAATGATTTAAAAATTAATTAAAGGCCGGAAGACCAAAGTATATTTATGTTTTTCTCATGTTATCATGAGCATTGAAAATACGTAAATTTGACTTTGCAAACATTTCATGGTTCCAAAATGCCCAAAGGGGCCTAAAACACTTAATCAAAGCGTAAGGTATCTCCTCACACAGAACAATAGGCAAATAGATTTTCAAACAAATATTTAGGTTTTTAGATGTGCAGATCATCCATAAAAAATGTACTTTCTTATTGTTCTGTCCAAGCAGTTTCTTCTTGATTTGAAAATTTTGTAAAATCGAATTTACCTACATTTCTAGTGCTCGTAAAAGCAAGAGAAAATGTACTCAAATACTTCATTCTCTCAGCTATCAAGCAGAATTCAATTCATTCAATCAAAATCTGGACATCAGAAGGGGTGGCATCAGGATTAAACAGCACACCTCAGTGACCTATCTGGGCTGTATTCTTGATGGAAACCTGTCTGGTGAATCAATGGCTACCAGGACCCTGGGCAAAATAAATGGCAGGCTAAGGTTCCTCTATAGAAAGCAAAATTTTCTTGACTTCTCTCTTCGCAGGTTACTAGCAAATGCTCTAGTCCAGCCCCACTTTGACTATGCATGCAGTGCTTGGTTTCCAATAAAAGGCTAACCAAAAAAATTCAAACAGCTCAAAATAAATGTATCAGGTTTTGCTTAAGTATGNAGATTGAACCAATCTTTGGGACACACTGTCACTAAAAAATTAAGAGAGCGTTTCTAACGTACAGCTTTTTTTGTTTTTTTGCTTTGTTTATACATTTCTACCTAGCATCTGAAGGTAGTTTTAGGACGCTGAGCTTATCGAAGCAGCGTCCTGGTCCTTCCTCTCGATGTGACCACACCTCGTGATTCCTTTAGCCTGGAATTACAGAGAGTTGGCGACTCTCCTCGCACTTTGTAGCAGGTTCAGCAGGGCGAAGAATCGAACCACCAACCTTCAGATTGGTAGTCAAGCGTGCTACCATTGAGCCATCCCCGCTATCTAAACGTAGGGCTTGGTTCACGCTTGGTCGTTAATGTCGTTGGAGTCACTTGACTCGTTGGGAACGAAAAGGAGTGAATGTCCACTGCATAAATACACGCTCAACAGCCCAAACGACTGGACTCACTGTTTTTCGTGTAATTTCGATATCAGTTTCATCCAGTGAGCGAACATCAAGGGAACTTAAATCGTTACTCTGCCTAACGACACCCTGACGTCGGAGTCGCTGGGAAGTTACCAGTTACCAGTTTCAGCTGGCCCGGGCCAAGTTTAAAATACAATCTATTGTCTTTGATAACTTTGACGCGGTCATGTGTAGCTAAAGAAACAATGGGTGTGTGGGAATGTCTTTAGCCTATTCATAATGAATGGCCAGCGACTCCGGCCAGCGACTTCAACGTCCTAATGTGACTCGTAAATCAGGCTTCAGGTCAGGTAAGGGAGATCAGAATAAGAACTTTTGCAGAAATTTAAAGTTTACACAAAAAATGAAAAAGCGCATCCAGTCCTATTACAGGTTAAGAAAGCAAAAATTATATATTTTTCAAGTCCAACGTTGAGACATTGGGCTTAAAAAAGTGAGACGAACTTGAGAGTTTTGTCCTCATAAAAAGGCAACAAAAATATTCGACAAATTTATCAAATTAGCAGGCAAATATACCTTTCATAACCTAAAGATCCAGTTCCTTGGCTGACTCTATTTTGTTTAGTAGGATGACTGAATTTCTCGCAAATGAGAACAAGATCCAGCAGATTTTCCCAGAATTTTATTTGCTTCTTCTTTGAAGCAGTTCCCTATGAAATGAATTAGGTCAAAATAAGACAACATAAAGACTTTTATTACTTTGATCTTCATGTTATCATGATCAAACTAAATACCGGATCAGCAAAAAATATGAACGCCGTCTATATGATAAATCATTTTTAAAAATTTCATTTTTCATTTAGAGTGAAATAATCGTCATCTTTTTCCAGTCAACATTCTGTGAAAATTCAACGCAGGGATGGATTTGAAGTTGTCGGGGGAAGTCTGTTGTATGCAAAATGATTGAAGTCTGTTCCTTATTAAAGTTTTGTGCTCCCCTGCAAATTTAGAATTCGGCTTTATTCACATTTTCGAAAACATGGAGTGAAAAGGAAGGGGAAGTCCGTGAACTGATAAAAGTACCATATGTTTGAAACTTTTTTATTGAAGGGTAGTTATAACTTAAACTGACAAACCCACATATCAAAAGATAGCTAAGCTCATCCTTTGAGCTGATACCTTGTTTGTATTGATGACAGTTGCTTTCAGGAAGCTATATGCAAACTAGCATGTGAAGTTTTTTTGGGCTACCTGATAGGAATACTTAACATATGTAAAGTCAACATTTTAGACATGTGCTGTATGAAAGCTCTTCTAAGTCACAAGCTGCTAGATCAACTGTCCTGGTTCTATTGTAGAATGGGGTTATGATACAAATAGTAGATAGTTTCAAAGGTGTCTAACGAAATACAAAAATGTTTCAGGTGAGACAAAAAGATCTTCCCAATTTCAAATAGTTATAGCATCAAGAGTACCTGACAGATCTGAATGATTAAAAATTTAATTAAAGGCCGGAAGACCAAAGAATATTTATGTTTTTCTCATGTTCTCATGAGCATTGAAAATATGTAAAATTGACTTTGCAAACATTTCATGGTTGCAAAATGCCAAAAAGGGCCTAAAACATTTAATCAAAGCGTAAGGCATCTCCTCACACAGAACAATAGTAGGCAAATAGATTTTCAAACAAATATTTAGGCTTTTTTGATGTGCAGATCGTCCATAAAAAAATGTACTTTCTTATTGTTCTGTCCAAGCAGTTTCCTCTTGATTTGAAATTTTTGTAAAATTGAATTTACCTACATTTCTAGTGCTCGTAAAAGCAAGAGAAAATGTACTCAAATGCTTCATTCTCTCAGCTATCAAGCAGAATTCAATCCATTCTAATCCATTTGGTACTCTTGGCGCTATGAATTTTTAAAAGTGGGAACTTTTTCTGGCTCACCCAGTATGATGATAGCCCACCATAGTTACCTTTATAATATCTAAGTCATCAGCTTGACATAAGCCCATCATATTGGTAACAAAGAGCATTCCTGTAAAATAAGAAAAAGGTTACAAACATTGACGCTGAGGGATGAAATCAGGAGTTTTGTATAATTCCACTCCTTCTGCTTAGTGTCATTTAAGCAATTCTCAGAGCCTATATCAACTGCAATGATTTTGTTGTCTCAGCACTTGTAAACATATGTAGTTTAGTCTTATGAGAGAAGTTGAATAAAGGAGGGATTGATAATCAGACGCATTGCAGATGAAGCATATACTGTACATATTGATGATACCAAAGAGGAGCTCATTGAAATTCAACGGGAAAGAACCCATCCTGAGGAGCAGGCTCAATGGTGGTACTTCCCAAGGTGGCCAGCCAAGGATTTGTCAGAATGCAACCTTCCCCACAGAAGGTGAGAGTGCAGTTAAATACAGTGAGTAAAGAGCAGGGGGGAACACAACAGCTCTATTATGCACGAATATCAATAAGAGAGAATAGCAGAAATGAGCAAGGGTGCTCAAACATCAAGCTGGGAAGATGTCACAAATCAAGCTTGATAACAGCTTTTAAATGGTGCCTTATTTGATAGTAATATTAGACAGATACGATGCAAACAAGGCTTCGTTGTTACTTTGTCCCCATTCTTTTCAAAATGTATTTTAAATTTCACGGTAAATGTAAGGTTGAAATACTATTTACAGCTAAGACTCATGAATTATAGGATCTACAGAAAAAAGAAATAACTTTATATTAAGCTCTTACTCTGTACTCTGGATTCTATTCTGTTATCTGCTGTTGGAACTTGCTTCAACAAAATTTCACCAAACTTTGTGTCAAATCTGTTCAAAATAAAAGTTTAAGAAAACAAAGTTCATGCTGGGGTCCTTTAGGATCTTCTGGAATCAAGATATTTACAAAAAGGCTCAACTGCTAGGATCACATTTTTAAAATTTTCACTCAGAATGGTGCACCATTCTTGAGGCAAAAAAAGACGAATCTTCCCAAGAAACTTACTGTATCTGATGATTGGAAATTAAATATGCTCCTAGACCACCCAGTATTGTCTGACTGAAAGTTGGATACATGATAAAGCAACTGTCCTTCAGCAAACGTTAGATTTAAAAATACTTTTTATGCAAAAATTTTAATAGACCTTATCTACCAGAAATAATATTAAGCATTTACTGCAGAAAACAAATGCGAAAGGAAAAAAGAAATGAAATGAGTAATCAAAATGAAAAGGAAATACCTACTTTGTAACTAACCATGTAATGAGTCTAATTCTTGCTTCACAAGGTTCAAACATACTGATCATCCAACTTTCATCATCATCTTCAACAAATGGGCAGTCTACCTCCTGGAAAATGAAACAAATCACAAGAATTATTAAATCTACTGTGCATTATTTTCATAAGAATTTTTCAAACATTAGAAAGCATGCTATGGATCTAAAATGCTAAATTTGTTGTCAGGCCTTCCTCCACAGGCCCTGAAATGAGCAAAAGTTAGGTACTCGGTTGATCAAGCTCCTCAATTCACCTAGGCGCTTGATCAAGCTCCTAGATTATTTGTCTCTTTTGTGGGAAGCGAATGGTAAGTTCTGAAAAATGAGCTACAGTTATTGTTTTCCTGAAAATTGCAGCTGAATCAAATCAGTCTTGCCCTACAATGCCTCCTGCAAAGTTTGCACCAACGTTTTGTAACGTGCTGCCGTCATCAATAATTTTAAATTTACGACCAGTCATGTTTGTATCCTGTGCCCTTGCAAACATTTCATAACAAAGTTTTATGAAGAGGATCCTGAACAGGGGTCCTCAACTTGGCCAGGTTGAAAACTCGGACATCTCAGACTCTATAGATCAAATTGTCCAAGTTTTCCAAGTCCGAGTTTTCATATTAGCCCTATGTTCAAACACAAACACGGGCTTCTGTGACAAAATTGTCCAACTTCTTCATAATTCATTGTCAGTAGAGTTTGGAATCAGTAAAGATTGCGCTGGTACACTTGTTATAGTCTTGCAACCTGTAAGGATTGCACTACTGTTTTACCTGTGGTGTAATGTGAACGTGATAAAATTGTTCAAGAAACATCAACCAAGTGAGAAAGAAAATAAAATGAAATGTGCTTGGATAATTCAACGAATACGAAGAAAGTTTCTTGATTAATTTGTCACACAAGTCTTTGGTCAAATTTATTACCAGTGGTAATTTCAGACATTTTTTTGCCTTTGACTTGAGTCAAGCGTCGGTCGGTGGCCTAAAATTAAAATTCTCCTGTAAAATTTTCGAAGCAAAAGAAAAACATCCCGTCTAACGATATGTCGGACGAAGATTCCAATAGCTAGTGTTTGGAGGAATTATGGTAGAAGATCTAGCTCTTTCTATTAATGGAAGTAGAATAAAGATTACTTTTACCTCGAGTTTTCTTTTGATGTTTTCAAGCTTGAAATTTTTCGCATCCATCTTTCCCGCCATCGTTGATTTGTGACAAATGTGAATTGAGTTGAATACACCTCCGCAGTATTCCAACGTCTATGGCAAGCGGCAGTCACCAAAATCAGATAAATCTGGCTTTTTTTTCAGAAAAACCGAGCTTTTCTCAGAAAACCCGAGTTTATCAACAGGAAACTCGAGTTTTTCAAAAACTGGGTTTCTCTGTGAGATGAAATTGGTTTTTTTGAAAAACCACGTTTTTTCTGTAGAAAGGCCGAGTTTTTCAGAAAAAGGTTTTTCTGATTTTGGTGACGTTCGCTTGCCATAGTCGCCTAACAGATACAGCAATTTATTTGGTTAGAGGTTTAACCAGCTGTTTACCTCCCCTTTTCCTCACTGCCTTAACGAGGGAGAGAGTGGGGGGGGGGACTTCATTGTTAATTCATGCTTGTACCTCATTCAATATCGGAAGCCGGAAGGATAACGATAAAAGAGGGTACAGAAGAAAAGTTGCTTGGAGTGACAAGTGATCTTAGACAAAAAATTAAGCTTTTAACGGCAAGTAAAGTCAATTTGCAAAAAGGCTGATCAAAAGCTACATGCACTCTCAAGAATTGCNGGCTTCTTTCAGAAAAACCGAGTTTTTCTCAGAAAAACCGAGTTTTTCTCAGAAACCGAGTTTTTCTCAGAAAAACCGAGTTTTTCTCAGAAAACCGAGTTTATCAACAGGAAATTCGAGTTTTTGAAAAACTGGGTTTCTCTGTGAGATGAACTTGGTTTTTTCTGAAAAACCAAGTTTTTTCTGTAGAGAGGCCGAGTTTTTCAGAAATAGGGTTTTCTGATTTTGGTGACGTTCGCTTGCCATAGTCGCCTAACAGATACAGCAATGTATTTGGTTAGAGGTTTAACCAGTTGTTTACCTCCCCCTTTTCTCACTGCCTTAACAAGGGAGAGAGTGGGGGGGGGGGACTTCATTGTTAATTCATGCTTGTACCTCATTCAATATCGGAAGCCGGAAGGATAACGATAAAAGAGGGTACAGAAGAAAAGTTGCTTGGAGTGACAAGTGATCTTAGACAAAAAATTAAGCTTTTAACGGCAAGTAAAGTCAATTTGCAAAAAGGCTGATCAAAAGCTACATGCACTCTCAAGAATTGCTCTCTTTCGTGAATCGTGATGCTCATCAATTGAAACGAATAATGAAGGCATTTATTCACCGATGTTGGTGGGCAATTCCAGACATAAATCTAAAAGATTTGAACACAAGTATTTTGAGAAGTCGACAGCATTTTTCATTTTATTTCCAGTTGTTTCTAAGCAATGCATAACTCTGTGTTTCATAAAGCCTGTCTACAGACCAATTACCCAATGACCACGAAGGCAGGGGAAAGTAAATAAAACAATTGTACCACCTGCGCCACAAATGTACCGGGTGAGTAAAAAAAAAATTAACACGTTGCATTTGGCGGGATGTGGAATAAAAAGTATGCCAGTGCCTATTTTAGTGTGGTCTTGTCCACACTTTGTGGTCTTGAAAATGTGAAATGTGGTCTTGAAATTTGGAATGCGTGGTCTCAAAAACCCTTTGAACTTTCCACATGTATATTTCCTTTCCTTTAATACAATATTGTAATATAAGTTGGCTATGTAAAACGTAAAATGTTTGCTATGTATAAAAGACTTGTTCGCATTTACCTTATATACATTCATTTCCATAATTGGCGTGTACACTAATTTTGTTCAATTCCAGACGAGACAATTTTCTTATCGAGACATTTTTCTGGTAGTCTACGTGTATTTGTCTTGGTAAAGCGTGGATAGGGATTCAGTAGACACTGAAACCAACTCAAAAACTTTGAAAATGAAAAAAAAATTTGAAAGGAATATTTCCCAATCAATAAGGAACATGGAAAGGGCATTTCCTACTGTTCACAAGAAGGTGGTCTCAACATTTCTTTTTTGAAGAAACCTCCGCTCCCTAGTTTCTTCAGATTGTGGTCAGTGGTACTGACCTACTTTTGTGGAAAGATGGTATGATATTGGGAGATGCATTCTAAGCCAAAGTAAACGATCTTCCTTCAAAAATTTTCCTCGTGCTCTGATTCATAGGATAACCGTCACAAAACGATCAAGGTTCTCTTGTTGCGAAAGGTAAGCATGATATTGGGAGATGCATTCTAAGCCAAAGTAAAGGATCTTTCTTCAAAAATTTTCCTTGTGCTCTGATTCGTAGGATAACTGTCACAAAACCATCAAGGTTTTCTTGTCGCGAAAGGTAAGCATGATATTGGGAGAGGCATTCTAAGCCAAATTGAAGGATCTTTCTTCAAAAATTTTCCTTGTGCTCTGATTCGTAGGATAACTGTCACAAAACGATCAAGGTTTTGTTGTCGCTTAAGGCAAGCATAATATTGGGAGATGTATTCTAAGCCAAAGTAAAGGGCGTGGCCCCAAAAATTTTCCTGGGGGCTTCGCCCCCAGACCCCCTCAATCTATTACCCTCCAATAATTTTACCCTGGCCACGCCGATGATTGTGGTCTTGTATATTCGGCTTAAAATAGGCACTGAAGTATGCGGATGCGGCTGATATTCACATTGAAATGTTAATCTTCTAAGAAGCTTGAGATGACCTAAACGATTACATGGAGAAATCCAGCCCGGGCTGTAAAATATTTGGCGCCATTTGTTGATAAAGCGCATGCGTTGCAGAATTCTCAGCCCGCTTTGCCGGGCCAGCCCGGTCTGAAATCGATTACATGAGAAAAATGTGCAACTGCCAGCCCGTTTTGCCGGGCTAGCCCGGTACGCAGCAGACGGGATCTTGGCTAACCAGGCCAGCCCGCTTGCCATATAATCGAAAATATACGAAACAGTGTAAATTCTATTGACCCCGGGATCCCGGGTGAAAACCTTCATCTCGGTTAACCGGGCTAGCCCGCTCCATGTAATCGGCCCCTAACTTAGATGTGAAAATTTTGTTTGGTAAATCACTTATCTTTTAGACCCAGAAAGCCCAGAAATCAGAAAAATGCTAGTAGGGGTTTGTCTGGGAACGAGAATTCCATATGTGATTATGGTCCATTATTTACTTCCCAATGAAATTAAATTCTATTTCTGAAACTATAATTGACAATCGTATCAACTTCAAATTTAAATGACAAGAAAATCATGGACTAGAAAGCAATGTGTAATCCATGTGTAATTCTCGCTCTCATACAAACCCCCTGAGCTGAGCAGCATTTTTCTGATGTCTGTGTTTAAAAGATATGTGATTTTACTTCACATTTAAGTTAGCCTTTGGTTGATAGATTAACATTTCCGCGGCCGCAGATACTCTTTATTTCACAGCCCGCCAAATGCTTGATCTTTTTTTGACTCACACGGTAAATAATGAAAATTTGAGAAAATGACGAAGGAATCCTCAAGAAGCTTTCAGTACTGAAATAATGAGAATCATCCAATGTTGATATGTATGAATTTTGGTACAATTTGACGATTTTAATCATCTACCCCTCATTTAACAAGATACAATATCTATCAATTAACTGATAGCATTTAAGATATAATTTACAATAGTTGCTAAAATGTCGAAACTACGTCATTAAACAGCTGCTTTCATTAAATGTCTGAACACTGCAAGGATACGAAACTTCAAAACCTCACAGGCATACACTCATTTTCCAGAAGACACTATTATTGGCTCTGGGCTTCTCAGTTAGCTTTTGTTACAGTTGGATTTCACATTCATCATAATTCATCAAGGACTGCTAAATATAACTTTTTGAGCCTAGGGAATTACAAAGAAGAACCAAATCATAAACACAATTTATAAAATTTAGTATCATGTGAGTTGGGAATGCATTTTTTGTTGAAACACTTGCAACTCATGACCAAAACTTGAAGATTCTTAACTTCGAATCAACCTCTGATCGCTTCTGGTCAACAGAGCTTCTAAATTGCCTGGAAGATGCTGGTACAGTTTCTTTCAAGGCGTTTCTCTTTAAAAAAAAAATGAGCGTACACCATTACATAAATATCCTTATACATATTAAATTTTCCCAGCTTGTCAATAAAAATAGAAGTTTGATAACGAGAAAAATTATATAATTAATAATTCAAAGTTGGCTCTTGTAGCAAGGGGAATAAATAACGAGGGGTCCCATATATAACAGAAAAAAAGATAGACAATATTTTCAATGTTCAGTGTTTGTTGCTATTTTGATTTCGGTCTCGCAAGGAACTCATATCTTAAATGGAAACTTATATCTTAAAAGTTTCAAATGGAATTTAGCTTAAAATTAGCCAAGGAGAAGAATCAATTTTTGGAGGCCGGCGAGAGAGGCAAAAGTCTGTAGTACCTGCAACTGATTTACCGTCTTTATTGCAATCAATTAAACTTCTACAAAATTTAAAATTCTTATGAGCACAATAAAAAACGGAGCTGAAGTAACAAATGTTTGAATATAACGGATTCGTTAGGGCCAGTGAAGTATCGGATAAATCTTCTGAATATCAATCGGGTCGGGTCGAAATAATCTCAAAATCATACGCACATGGCACTTCAAATCCATTTCCTCTTTCGTTTTCCCCGTTCCCAAAAAGCAAAATTAGGCATAAATGCATCAAAGGCATGCCTATATATGCGAGTAAATCTGGAAGAATAAAAACGTCACTTTAAAATATTTTTGGTCATAAGGGCATGCCCTAGGCTTCGAAGAGAAATCCTAAAGAAACATACTATCTGGAAGGAATCTCCCTTTGAGGACTTATCTCTGCAAAGTCTGTTATTATCAGAAAAATGTCCTGTCTTCCAACACTCGAATAAGATGCCATGAATAACTTGAATTTGGTATCATTTCTCCTACAGTCAGTTTGATTTATTTACGTGTTGTATCTTTACAAAAATAAACGCCATGGTTACTAACAATACGAATCATGTTCAAAAGCATATAATTTGTCTTAAAATTTATCTGTAACAGTAAGAAAGAAGTCAAAATAAAATGTCCCTTTGATTCATATAAGAACTAAATTCAAAGATCGTTTCAGCAAAATTTATTCGTGCTTTTCATTGACACGCAAATACAAAGCGATTAGCGATTGCAAACAAGTCGATTGCTCCGGAACAGTGGTCAATTTCTGAATGTAAATAAACCAACATATAGCATGAAGCCAAGGTGGCCAACTCAATCGAGATGCACGAGAAGAATCGATAATCGCTTTGAACTGGAGTCTCAATCAAAAGGAGCGAATTCTATCGTTTGAAAATCGTCCATGTTAGGCCAAGTAAAACAAAGGAGTATGGTTACATCAATTAACGATTTCAACACAGAGACGTAGGAACCGAGGGACACTGGGGGNTTGCTCCGGAACAGTGGTCAATTTCTGAATGTAAATAAACCAACATATAGCATGAAGCCAAGGTGGCCAACTCAATCGAGATGCACGAGAAGAATCGATAATCGCTTTGAACTGGAGTCTCAATCAAAAGGAGCGAATTCTATCGTTTGAAAATCGTCCATGTTAGGCCAAGTAAAACAAAGGAGTATGGTTACATCAATTAACGATTTCAACACAGAGACGTAGGAACCGAGGGACACTGGGGGCAAGTGCCCCCAAGATTTAGCAAGGAACCAAAAAGTGCCCTTTTTTCAGAAGGTGCCCCTTTTCAAGACTTGTACGGACAAAATATGTACGGACAAAATATTGCATAGTTTTGTTTTGCGACCATTTGATGCTTAATTCTCGTTTGATTTTGTAATGAAGGAAATTGGACATCTACCACGATTTACACTGTTGTCTGTTGTGTATCCCATCCCATACTTAACATGTAAAATCTGACGCATATTTAAGTGCTCTTCTTTTGAAAAAGTGCCCATGAAGTGTCAGGCCCTTCCAATCTTAAGAATAATTCCTACAGCCTTGTTTCAAAAGCCGATACAGATCAAAGGGTATGCCCAATCACATTAAATCTATAAACACATCTGGCGATCCATTAGTACTGTTTGGCTTTGCTAGCCCGCACCCTCAGAGGCTATTAGACTTTAACTGAACTTTATCATATTTGGGAAATGAACAATTAATTTCTGTTAGCAAGCTAACTAGGTCAGAAATTATAGCAAAACATTAGTTGATTGACCACGGCGAAGATTCAGACACTTGTGGTAAACAAACAGTAAGAGCCGACTTGAGTTTAAGGACTGCTCATGATTCCTTTTCAGAGAAAAAGAGAGCTGTTGTCTCCTTTTTGAAACACCCTCAGCGTGTTGGGTACAATAGAAATTGTCCTCCATTTTACTAATCTTCAACAAAACCCTACGGCTTCTTCCTTGGGGCTGACTAGCTTCAAACTGACCGATGAAAAGTCCTAACTGGTCACTAACTTGACAAAGAAGCCTGTCTGAGACAAATTCAAAATTCAGAATCTGACTTTCAAGCTGCTTGGAAAGCAACGCGTAACTGCCTCACCTCAGTGGTATTTAGGTATAGTACCGACAATTTGTCTCACCAATTAAGTGAAAAAATGCTCGTCATAAAGAAAAGAATTTTAAGGTAGCGCCTGGACAACTTTGCTCAAAGACAAGATAAGAATTGTTCTACTTTGTTCGCATGCATGTACTCGTAGATTTTAAGGTTGAATGTTTTATGGCTTTGACAACATTAATTTCAGGTGGAAATTTCAGGTTACTTCCATCTCTGCAGTCGCTGCTATGAGATGGCCGAATAAAATACAGCAAAGGTTGCAAATCTTCAAAGATGTTGGTGTAAAATCTTACGACCTATTCCTTTGAATTGAAATGCTTTAAAGAAACTTTAGATACTTTTTTGCAATGGTTATATCGTTTGTTTTTTCTGAAATCTTTAATATTCTCAGAATTAGAGTGTATTACTTCCAAATTAAGAATGCAAGAAAAGTTTTGGAAAACTTCAAACCATCGAAATTTCTAAACTTTTCCATGAAACATGGAATAATTTTAAAGAAAACCATATTTTATGGATGTCTACACAATGATATGAACCACAGGCCTTTCAGTCTTCTTTTTTACGATTTAGAAAATTGATAACGTCACATCCTTAAATTGGTTGAAATATCAACTAAGCTGTAATTTCGAGACAAATTCAACATTTCGGAAAACTCTAACGGTAGGATTATAGCCAAGTAGCAAAAAATAAAAGAAACAGGTGATGGAATATTACAACAACCTTTTTCAAAGATTTGGGACCTATGCTACAAAACGTATGGTGATGACAGGGTCCCCTAGAATTCAAATCTCATACCTTGAAATACATTATTATCACGTATAATCTTCGATATCTAATGTCTCATCTGCCAGAAGTCTTCTTCGCCTGCCTGGTATCTGCGATTGCTCCTCCGTCAGTTCCTTTTCAATTTTCGCGAGATACATACTTTCCATGCCCCGCACTATTAAAGGATCTGATAAGTAAAATCCAAGCACGATTCCAAGGAGAATGGCCATGAATATCAATGAGTTATATGTCATAACCACCAGCATCAATAGGTAGCCACATGTTAATTGTAACATGTATATGAGAGTCGTAAATATGTGCTTGAATAACCTGCGAAAAAGAATTGAGCGCATAACGTACCAGGTAAGTAATGAAAAGTTAACACGTTTGGCAGGATGTGGAATAAAAAGCATGCGGCCGATATTTAAAACTGAAATATTCATATATCAGTCAAAGGCGAACTTAGATGTGAAATTTTTGTTTGGTAAAATAACTCATCTTTTAGACCCAGAAATTAAGAAAATGCTCGTAAGGGATTTGTATGGCAACAAGAATTCCTCGTTCCATTCTGGCAAATGATTTACTTGCCATTGAAATTTTAAAATGTATTTCTGAAACTGTCAAATGCATTGTATCTTTTAGTTTTTAATATCGGCCGCGTACTTTTCATCTAAAGCCCGTGTTACGTGTTACCCGTGTTACCTGTCAGATACACAGGTGCTAAATCCTGGAATGACATTCCTATCATCATCAAGCAATGCCCCTCAAAATTAAGTTTTCGCCGGCAATTGAAAATCCATTTGTTTGCAACAAAATATTAAACATTAGTATTTAAATCCTACGATTCTGGTTGCATTTTTCAGCCAAGGCTGTAAATTTCAAAATTACTTAAAGCATGCTAACTTTGGAGTGGCTTTGTTGGGCTCTTGCTTTTGGGGCCTGTTCTGGGTACAAAACCCTTCCGTGGCGTTAGCTGTGGATTTGGGTTTTTTGCCTGGAGTGGGCTCCATGGGCTTGGGGTCACTGTGATCATTCTGGGTCTCTTGCACATAACGCATCTTTTGGAATCATACTGATTACTGAAAATATGGATGTTTTTAATAGGGGGTGCTCTCTCCTCGATTAGTCTATCTACTGAGAGAGCTCCTCCTTTAAGAAATTCCCCACATACAATTTCATATGTTCTCTTCCTTAGTTTAATTTTAGGTGCTTGTATCGTTTGTTTTATATCTGTATTATTGTATTTAATGTATTTTGTATTGAAAGTTGTATGTTGTGTGAATTTTAAAATGAAAAGCTGAAACTGAAACTGAAACTGTTAACTTCTTTTTACTCACCCGCAATTCGGGTAAGTAGAAAAACAATCCCCATATCAAGAAGATGTCCTTGACAAATCTATTATCTAATGGTCATGGTGGACATGTTGAAATCCATTTTAAAATTTACCTGTTACTACAAACGCATATGTCTAATTGGCCATTTTTGCTACAAAATGTTTGGCAGTTCATTGCAATCGATTTACAGCTCTTGACTTGTTTGGTTACCCAATACAGTAAATACCGGCATATCTATCAGAAACTACTTGTTTGAGGACCAGGCTGAATAAGGTTCTTATATTAAAGGTACTTAGGCTAATCTAAGGTTTTCAACCCTGATGTTTGTATTGACAATGTTATTATTGACCCTTTAACTGATCGTGAGCTCACAAATAGCAGGAAAGGAGAATTAGATTCAACAGCCAATTATGAGATAAAATAGGCAGAACGCTCAAAAATTCAACTCTATTACCCTTGTAATGAGAACATACTTTTTCATCCAATTGAAACAGGTTCTTGATTCCAAGGTGCATAATTTAGAAAAAACAGCCAGTAGGCTCTTATTTTTATACGTTCTTGTATGCCGGGATTTACTGTATGACTCTTTTCTATATCCATGTAAATATTACAATACATGTTACCTTCTACTACACTTTTCAATTACTAAACAACTATACAACACCATACCACACCATACGAGACCATACCACATGTAACAAAAGACAATTAATACGCAATGGCATCAAAATAGTGACATGCAAATAAATAGCAACTAAAATAGACAACTAGAAAATGCTGCACATGCGACTAATTACTACAATAAATACTAAAATCTGTTCTGTTTCACATTGGATGTCAGGCCAGCATGGGCATAATGCCGAGCAAAAAGAACCATGAACGAGAGAACAACGATAGCAATTGCTACCACCACTGGTCCTCCTCCAAAGTACCCACCAACCGCTCAAAACACAGTGCATTTGCGCCCAAGTCAGGTTCCTTGATTCACAATATCATTGATTTGAAATACTTTCAATTTTGTGTGGATAAATTTCATTCACGCTTCATGTGTATATCAAATGTATGTATGCATGTGTATATAACATCAAATGTATAATGAAATGAGATAAATGAAAAATGAAGTAAATTTCAGAGAAAAAGCCTCATTTACCGTTTACGCAAGATAACATCTTTTTCCCGTTGTGAGCGGACAGGACGGCGACAACCAATAAGCAACTTGAAAATGAAGTACTTTTGGAATCCTCTCAGACATTCGTAAAGTAGGGCAAATGCAAAGACGAGAATCAGGTAGAATGCAAGTTCTGAAAACGAGATTAAACTGGTTATAAACAACTGCAACATAAAGATAACAGTATCTGCCCTTTGAATTGAAGAAAAATGAAAGTCATACCGTAAATGGTTGATTGTTACATAGGTTATCTCTGTGTCTTTTCTCTTGTGCTCTTGTGCTCCGAAATCATTGAAGCATTCTGCCGCCATGGTAACATGCTACTATTCTGTTGATGTTGTTGTACTGCAATAACGCAACAATATACCGGGTGTCCCAAAAAATGTATACAGATTTGATTGACTCCAGCGCTGTGAATTTACCTTTAATCAATGGCTAATCACTGTCAAAATGTTCCTGGATAGTTAACTTGAACATAGATACCTCGTTTGTTGGCATTGGAGCTTTGGGAGCAGAAATATCAATCTTGACAGCTCAAATTTGCCTCTTCCTGCAAACCAAAGCTTTAGCCTTTTGGCCTAAGCAACTTCTTAAGGCACAGCGTATAAATCAACGATAGCCTTGATAAAATTTGACCAATATTAGATCTTGTGTTATTCTGTTTTCCAGAAGTCACCCCCAGTCACCCATTGGGAAGTTTCTTAATTTATCATTAATCTCAGTTCTGAATTTCGATGTGCTTCATGAATTTGCTAAGGCCAAAAGGCCAAAGCTCTGGTTTGCAAGAGGACGCAAATTTGAGCTTTTAAGATTGATATTTCTGCTCTCAAAGCACCTATACCAACTAACGAGGTATCTATGTTCAAGTTAACTATTGAGGAACATTTTGAGAGTGATTAGCCATTGATTAAAGATAAGTTCACTTTGTTGGAGTCAGCCAAATCTGTATACATTTTTTTGGGACACCCGGTAGTTGCAGTATGTATGGATATTGTGAAATAACATTATTTCATAATATACATACTGCAACTATATTGGTGCGTTATTGCAGTACAACAACAACAGCAACAGAATAGTAGCATGTTGCCATGATGCTTCAATGATTTCGGAGCAAAAGAGGAAAGACACAGAAAGCAGAGATAACAATCAAACATTTGCAGTATGACTTTCATTTTCTTCAATTCAAAGAACAAATACTGCTATCTTTATGTTGCAGTCAGGAAACAGCAACAGCTAAAATTACCTTAGTAAAGCTAGGCCGCCATAATACGCGATTGGGCCTCCTGTGATAAAACTAAGGTTCTCTAAACATTGTTTGGTCTTCGTAAAAGCTACTACTGAGTGTAAGACGAAAGGCAAAAATGAAAATTCGCGAACATTTTCTCATACTAGGTTGATTTCTCGAAGATAAAGAGTCCAACCCGATAATGAAACCCTTACAATTTTCGCTACACTAACCCCCGTCCTACTTACAGAAATGGAGTTTGATACACTGAAGATATATTTCACTTGCAAGGGTGTCATTACGGACACATGTTGATAATTGAAACTTGATGTAAAATGAACAAGCACGTATCTATATCTTAACAATACAAACCTTTTGTGCTACCAGCATGCCAGGACTCGAACAGGATGGTGACATTGCGTCCGATGTGAAAATAATTCATCTGCAAAATAGAATGGAAATTCGTTGTTTACTATAGTCATATACTGCAGTATACAGCGTCACTCCGTTACTACGACCGAGACCTTGTGTAGCTATGTTGTAAGCAGATCGACAACGCGATGTGAAAAGATGTATTTGATCAAGTTTCAAGCAAGAATTAATTCCGATCAGGGGGTCACTTAATCCTGCCTTAGACGATTTGTTTTCAAGCAAAAAATATGTTTGCTGCGTGTGCGTGTGCGTGTGATACATTCATTTTCCTATAAGAAACAGCTTATAAGAAACGGTAGGCTAAATTTTTCGAAACTTAAGAAACTACCTGAATTTAAAACGCTAAGAAACTTTCGTTATTGTGACCGGAAAAGTCTCACGAAATTGCCAGACTCTAAGGTGCTGCACACCCGGGAATGCTTCAGAGGCCTGGGGTGAGCAGTTTCGTAGCCCCTGAGGAATAGGTCGGTACATAGGAAACTTCAGAGCTCATTTCAGCCTTCTTTGTGAGCAACAAGCAGTGTACAGTAAAACTTTTGGTAGCAAACATGCATTAAAATTAAAGGAACTACCTCAGCCCTGGACCTTAGTTTTTCATTTAAAAATGAGTGTACCATGAAAATTAAACTACAATATGAAAAATAAATGACTTGAGTACCCGAAATAGCGTAGATTTTAAAATACAGGACGTTTCGAGCATGTACTAGTTACCAAGATAACGAGCACATAACCAGATAACGAGTACATTTTCGAAACCATATATCTCCCTGCATGTCCATATCTCCCTGCTCGAAACGTCGTGTTTTTTTACAGCTACGTTATGTTTGGTATCCAAATCATTCATTTATCATATTGTCGTTTGAATTTTTGTTTTCAGGCATTTGACTTCAAGGAAAATTCTGCAAAGAACTTTGTTTCTCCATCCATTCAGATCATTTGTTGACAATGGAGTAAGATCCGTTATTGAGTCTGGCTGAGCCACGCCTGGATGCCCCAATCAAAGTGGTTGGCTCTCACGGCTCTCACAATGCTTGTCGTTCAATTTGGCCCTCGTAAACCCTGACTGGACCAGACAGGGTGTATCCATGGGATTTTAAACTTCTATTGCAAGCCGAATCTTTAAAATATGCCCACTGTCTACCAAGGGAGAATCTAATCAAACCAAATTCCAGAGTTTACTTCACTTCAGCAAATAATCGTCAATATTCAATTGAGCCAATTACTTCTTCCGAAATTCAGAAGGCCAAAGCCGGCTAATCCAACCCAATGTGAAACTGTGAAAGGTAACATAATGAAAAGATTATTATACAAATGCAACTCCCTTCGAATCATGAATCTCCCCTGTTTTGATTCTCGCTTCAAAGGAAACCACCCAACGGTCCTTTAAAACGGATAGTTACGGCTCATAGAAAGATGGACAGGAAAATTACAGTTAATCAGGTTTAGATTAAACTCTTTTTTATTGGGTTCAAGATGGAGAAATCAAAAGTAGCTAGATCTAAGTAATCCTCTCAATGTCGCTGGAAACTTCAAAGATTTGATTAATTCTGAATGGAAACCTAAAACATAATTTTGTGAAAACAAGCGGGTTCCCATAAAGAGATTATTCAAATGAATCTACTCTACTTTCTACTCTATCATCTCATCTGAAAAGAAAGTTTAAAGGCACAATGTCGTGGCTGTGATTGGCTAGTCGTAATGTTGAAATCACTAACAAAGAAATGGCCTCTAAATAATTACCAAACCTTTATGTCCTTGGATCATACTTTGTTTCGAGAATAAAGGGAGTCAGATCGTTATCGTCTTCGTGAATTTCAGTGTACAGCGAAATTACTGAACCTTACCTAATTCTACTATTTTCTATTGTCTTATTCATCCAATCAGTGCCACGACATTGTGCCTTTAAAGACTCTGGTCTAACCAGCAGCCTCTCCGCTATGGAGCTATACCACAATGCAGTTTGTTTGATCCATTTTGCAATTCTATTCTAGAACATTCACTCATCTGTTTACGAAAAAATTCGAGGTTTGCAATTCCAGAACGTATTCACCTTGTTAGCTAGTTTTAAAACACTAAAAACAACACAATGAATTTTTTCAATTCCGAGAGTTCTGTCAGCCATATGCATGAGAAAAGACTAACTTAGAAATTCGATATTTCCCTTTCTCCAATTTTCAAAGGGGCCTTTGCAACCTGCATACCTTGCAAGTGCAGTCTTTTTTTTGTCGGAAAAAAATTTGTTTATTTTGTTTTGCACCAGCTGCTGGTTATCGTCCCGTACTTAATAAATTTCTTGGTTTTATGAGTTGTTCCGATCCATGAGAACAGGCAAATTTATGTCCCTGTGTAGGAGAAGTGCTGGATTTGTCCAAGCCATCTTGAAAGAAAGGAAAGAATGATTTATTCTGAACAGCTCACAGCTGAACAGCCTCGTGTTCTCCTTAATTTCAAACTTTTGTCGATCACAATGCCCATCAGCTTTTTTCCTTCCTTTGCTTTCTAAAACTGAATTGCCTTCATCAACTGTAACCTGTAATTTAGAATTACTACTAAGGACCATTCAAAGAGGGTGGTAAAGGGGGGGGGAGTCAGGATCACGAATCATGGAAATAAAATGTTCAATTTCACGTTTCATGTTTAAAAATAGGGTAAGGTGGGGTAATATGGGTCTACGGGGTAAAGTGGGTCTACTGAGCTTTTCGCTAGAAATATCCATCCTCATTAAATGGAAGAAAGGCTTGCTATTTTTCTTTCAATTTCTGCATGATAAACTGCCTTTTTACATAAAACATTCCCCTTAGATGTATCTCCACTCGTTTTATAAAATTAATTAACTGAACGGCCTACTGTGCAAGAATTTAAAAGCCCGGGAAAACTTTCTCCTGCCACTGTTGTTTTGCTATTCTGGCCAATTTATTGACCACGAGGTGAGAGTTTGGTCTTTTAAAACTGAAATAACGTTTATTTCGAAGTCATTGACGCGATTGTTCTTTTTATTTTTATTTT
>REGL01000894.1:17301-29958 GCA_004194395.1 Aurelia aurita complex sp. Pacific | reverse complement strand
GGGGTTCAGGCTGATCTTGTTCTTATTTATCGGGTGTTTTCTGTGAAATCAGGCTGAAAGTGTTCTTAAGGTGTTCTTAAAATTGTTTCTAAAATTAAACACTGAACAAGACCACCAACACTGAACAGATGAAATAATGGTTGCATAATTGTATTAGCAAAGTTCAAACACATGGACAGTATCCAATTCAGTAACTCATGCCATCCAGCTTTTTACATAAGAACAATTTTCAATTCTCAGGCTGAATGTGTTCTTATGTCTATGATACTTTTTAAACCAAATTTCAGCCTAAGTGTTCTTAATCCACTTGTTCTTTTATGCGGGTTTTTACTGTACCATGGCTTTCTCGAGAAAATCCCTCATAATTTCAGAATAGAGTGGCCGATTTCAGTCAGGTAAATTTTATAGTAGATTTGAACATTTCTTCCATTAAACCATATATTTGCCGATATCATTGTCTTGATATCCAGGGAACTGTGACCTTTCAGAGGGGGATTCTTTTTTCTGACTCACCCGTTACAACCTTTCGATTGCAATATCAAGATTCTTTGACGCAAGCATATACGGCAGTATCATTCGTGTCATTGCATATATCAGTGCTAAATGGAGTCAAAAGAGAGCAACAAACCATTTATGTTTGTGTTAAATAGCAGGGAACCAAGGAAGGATCATTGTGGAACACGGGATCGGGATCGCAGTTTGTAGGTACTAAACGATCCATTAATCCCAACCCGTTGCTGCTTATTTTCCAAAAAGCTGCAAATGAGAGGCGGTGCTTCAAGAGTGAATCCATAAGCATCCAGACAAATGAAGAGCAAGAAATGTTTAATGCAATCAAAAGCTTTGGAAAGATCTATCAGAATTGGTCTAGTCTAATATTCTCCCTACTTTTCAATAACCTCAGATAGTACTTTGATAACCTCAGAATTTCAGCATTCCTCAAAACTACCTTTGAATGCTAGGTAGGAATACAAAAAATAAAGAAGCAAACAAACAAACAAACAAACACATTAAAGGAACAATGAAGCAACCAGCAGAGTCCATCCTTAAGAACAAAGCAGCTGTCATGGTAACGGTGGCCGTCTTCGGGTGGGAATTACCTGTAAATCCAGGGAGGGATATTTTATCTCCAAATAAAAAAACAGCAGAATATTTACAGTTGATGGTTGAAGCATGACAACATTGTATTCATTGACCCATTCCTCTTTCTACACGGGCTGCAACTTTTTCTAAGATGCTTTCTTTTCCCCAAAAGAGGTGTTCTTAGGCCAGAAGATTTGCACATATGGACCAATAGGCCAAACGTCTCCTATATCAAAATGCTGCTCATTCGATCAGCCCCCGCTCAGTTGGCTCTCCATTTCATCAAGTAAGGAATAAACACTAAAACCACACATGGAATTCTATCACATTTTTCGTTTCTCATGAAGCGACTATAAGATGACCCAAGATAACTGAAATTCGACCGCTAAGTAAGGATTATCCTTGCTCCATACTGTTATCTCGATTTAGCAGATTCATTCAACAATTGGTTCAATTCTAGATATTTCAAGAACGCGTTCGATCAAGTAAGGGGAGCTGACTTTTTTAGTCATGTGTCATGATTAAAATAAATGACCTGAGCTTTCTAAAATATACAGAATAAGAAGATATCATATGTATGTGTTCTAAGAAGACATTGGATCATTAAGGGCTTCAAGGACGATATTGATGAGGCCTAACTGGGGTCTTAACATTGATCACCCTAAAGCCTTTGGGAAATGGATAATATAATTTGAATTATCAAATACTGTGCATAGGATATCTATAAACATGAGCTCTCAGCTTTTTTGCTCAGGTTGATGTCTCAAAAGGCTGAAAAAAAATACTGAAAGTATACCAAAAGATTAGTTGGTGATCACATGAGTATAATGGCAGAATTCTCGCTGCTTTGGTAAATAATTCCTTGGACCGCTTAGAAGATTAGAACACAAACTGACCTTTACTCAACCACGAACAGGAAAATTCTCTCCATTTCAAGCAAAGTCTTTCCTAGTCTATGTTTCAAAACTTTCCAGTCTGCGGCAGATCTTGAATGCTGATGGAATTTGAAAGTATGACACATTCATTCAAAGTCATCACATCATTTAAACTTGCCACAGGTTTTCTGTGACAATTCAAAACTGCCACAGTATGATAATGAGGTAAATAACTCTACTTTGAAACAAAAAGGCCATAGATGGTCAAATTGGCCACAGGAGGACTAGGACTAGACAGAATGAAGTGTTTTTATGCCTGAAATAAGGCAAAAGATCAAATTGAAGTCTGCCTTCATAATCCTATGATTTGATATTCAAATAAACTTGAATCACTTATAAAATATCCTATCCAATAGACGTATTCGGTTGAGGTTGTTTACACCCAATTTCAAGTCAAGTGATCAATCTCTGAGCGGAAAATGCAGCTCCATGGAAATAAGCCTTTATTCTGATGCTGCAAATGTGTGCTTCAGGGAAATTTTAAACATGGTAAAATACTTTCAATTCTTATGCATATTTTGACAATTAGATAATGGTACTTTTCCAACAACTATCTTTCTTCAAAAATAAATTGCAAACTTCAAACCTAAATACGAAAGCAGGATGTTTCGCTATCCTCTTCAAAACAATTTCCAAAATTTTAAACACTTTAGCAGCAAGGTTCTACCAAAGGAATCGTCAACGTCCCAACTCCCCCCCCCCCCAACTCATACCCAAAATATTCTGAGATATACCGCACACAAGGTAATATGTTAAATTCTGGAAGCTATATCCTATTTGTAGAGTTCCAGAAAATATCTAAACAAAGGCCAATATTCGAAGGGATTAAATTCGATGTAACGCCGATCCTTGATGACATTTTAACTCAGTGCAGAAGAACAAATATGGAGTGGGGGGCATCAAGGATCAATTCGCGATAAAGCCAGCTCTGTATCCGTATTCGCTTCTTCTGAACTTTGATTTTCGTGAAGGTAGCCGAATACTTGCCTAATCTTGGCCAATAAAATCGCGATGCCATTGGCTGATTAGTTTTGAATTTAATGATTTGGGGGGAAGTATGTTCTCTGTATGCAATTAAAAGAACTTATCTGTATGCCCTTCCCAAGTTGAACTTCATAACGTTGTTTGATCAAGACCAACCTTTCAAATACAGCATAGCGGTCTGAAATAATCTAAAATAAAGGTATTACATTTTCCTTTTTATTGAAACTTTAATGGCTTGAAATGAAAGGAATATTGGGTGAACTTTGCTCTAATTCTTTTGGGGGTAAATGTGATATTTTCATTGATTTCAGGATTATGGCGTTTTCTCTTTTTAATGACAAAATCATCATAAATTTTGAAAAAGATTAAAATCATCGCAAATCCCAAGTTAGCTAAGTTTAACAGCAGAAAATTGGCACAATCTTCAGTCCTTCGTCCTCATCATTTATTTTTTCATAAAGTAGGCTACACAAAATCAATAGCTAAAATTACAGCTAAGGCCTACTTCAATAACCATAGCGGAAAAATCTTCCAATTTTTGAAAATTCATTGCACCAAGAGTGCTTAATGAACTGGAACGAAACAAATTCTGCCTAATAGCCAAAAGTTTCAAGTATTTTTGCAATTTTTCTCGCAGTCTTCTGAGCATTGGAATTTTCTGTCAAATAAGAGCTACAAATGTGCATTTTCGTTGTTTGTCACCTTTACGAATATAAATCTAGCCTCGAACTCTTCAATTCTGTGTATTCTAATGATGAAGCACAGCTTGCTTCGAAACGTGAATAAAGTCAAACAAATTGGAATGCTCACTGCAGAGAATCAACGGAGATAAAAGCCCCGCGCGGAAGGAGTCTGGATATTCTTTCTTTATCCCATTGTATTTGATGTGTTCGATTTTCGAAATGTTCGTGGGTACTACATTGTTAAGTGATATTGGACGTGCCGCTCATATGGGTGCGTTTTTTCATCCGAAATTAACCATACTTCGGGTAGATGGGTTGTTATTTTAAAAATTTTCTTATCAATAGGCCCGATAATGATAATCCGTATCAAACAACTGAAATTTTCCTCTGTTTTAAATTGACAAATTCATACACATGGGTCAGAAATTTCCTGACATTCATGGGCTCGGCATTTTTAAATATTCTGTCATACGAATGGGTCTTTTTCTGAAAGTCAAGATTCACGTCGCATCATGTTCACAATGAAGTACCCCCCCCCCCCCGGGGTAGGAGTTTTCTTTGTCCTATATATAGATTGCCTCTACTTAGGCAATTCACTTTAAAATGGAATCAGCAAATATTTATCTTAACAGTAAAACACCGATTGGTCAAGAACGTGGATTAACAATATTAGAATTTGAAGAAATGAAAATAAAGTTTATCGTCAGACTTTTAGTCCTTTCTTTTCACATACAAATAATCCACACCACAATGGTTTGATCTCTCTGTCATTTCTAACACACAGAGTTCAAATATAACTGCTTCTACTTCTCAATAAAATTTGAACGAAACATACATACTTGGAGTTTCGTAATCTGTAGTTAAAACATGATTTCAGTTCTTCGTCATCTCCTGTCTGTGGATGAAGGAAATGAATGTTATAATTCTACTCTTTGTTAAAAACGGCATGTTCTATTTGCTGGACCCGAAGATCCGAGGACCCGAAGACTCCGGACCCAACGACCCCATCAGTTAATGTAAATATTTTTCATCACAAAATTTTTTTATATCAAAGTGGTGAAAATGAGTGAAAAGACAAGACAAGAAGACAACTTTGTTGAATATAATTCTAGCAAAAGGAAACAGGAATTGACTCGGTAAAGACCTTTTCATTGCAGAGAGTTTTTTTTAACAATTTCTTGATAGAGGAGAATGAGATTCCTCTCACAAGCCTGGTTTCTATTAAATGGCAATAGACATGAGCACTGGACAGATGTCGCTGAGACAGAACAAATCCTATTTGTTACGATAATCTACAAAACTCTGCAACACTTTTAAAAATCAAGCTTATATTTCTTGCGACCTGCATACTGGGTTTCTTGTAATCCGGTTCCTTGTAAAAAAGGAAAAGTAAGCATACATCGTTTGGTTTTACAAGATGCAAACATGAAACATAAACGTTCGGACTGGATTTCGGAAATTTGGCAATCCCAAGAAAGAATTTCGAGAGCATATCGTCAGGTTGAAGTATTTGTAAGCGTTGGTGCTTATATTTCATATTTCACATTTCATCTCGGGTGTCCCAAAAAAAAGTATACAGACTTAGTTGACTCCAGCGATGTGAATTTAGCTTGAATCCATGGCTAATTACTCTCAACATGTTCCTCGATAGTTAACTTGAACACAGATACTTCAATTGTTGCTATTGGTGCTTTGAGAGCAGAAATATAAACCTTGAAAGCTTGAAATTATGTCCACCTGCAAACCAGAGCTCTGCCTTTTTGGCCTGAGCAAGTACGTGAAGCACACCAAAAGTAAGAACTGAAATGAATGACAATTTAAGAAATTTTCCAATGGGTGACTGGGTGGTGACTTCTGGAAAAGAGAATAACACAAGATCTAATAGTGTTCAAATTTTATCAAGGTTATCGTTGATTTATATGCTGTACCTTAAGAATTTGCTTAGGCCAAAAGGCCAAAGCTCTGGTTTACAGGAAGAGGTAAATTTGAGCTTTCAAGATAATATGCCTGCTCTCAAAACACCGATATAAACCAATGAGGTACCTATGTTCAAGTTAACTATCGAGGAACATTTTTAGAGTGATTGTACATTGATTGCAGCTAAATTCATATCGCTGGAGACAACCAAATCAGTTTTTTGTTTGGACACCCGGTATTTAGTTCTTTTGAGGACGGTCGCACTTGAGCATAAGCTGGGATAGTTGAGTCTGCACGCAGGCTACATAAGCTGGTTTTCAAGGAGCCCTTACGTGATGAAAAATATTTACATCTGCTTCCGGGATCTTGGGATCTAGGGTCTTGGGGTCTTGAGGTCCAGCGAATGCCGTTAAAAATATCAGGAAAACCTCAGCTGGGAGTTTGTTTGTATTTTCAAAGAGCAATGCTAACAGAGTATCATCACCACCGCGATCACCACAAACCAATGAAGGACAGACAAATGATCCCAACATAATATTTGGCCTTTTGCACAAATGAGAACTTAACAATGGTTTGAAATAGCCACAATTCAAATGCATTTCCCCTTGATGTATTGATCTGTCCTGTTTTTACACTATTATGGTCTCGATTGTAGTTTAGTCTGTGTCTTATTAGACTTGCCCACAAGTCTATCTCTTCAGTCCGTCTTACCGTTCTCTTTTCCATGTTGGAATGACGGATCCAACGGAATGGTCTCAAGACTGAAGAAATAGACTTGAGGCAAGCCTAGTGTCTTACCCCGGGGGTCTACCTTGGAGAAAAACAACGGGAATGTGCCTGCCAAAAGAAAATTTATGACCTTGTCCTGGAATAAATGTTTGAAAACATAGCACCTGTCCTGGATAATACAAGTGTCTTTTGTGAGTTACCTAAATTTTGCATGTCAAATCTGACCTGTCCTGGGAAAAAAGCTTTAATGAACATACCTGTGCCGGAATAAATACACAAAAGGTATAACCCTGTCCTGGAATTTTCTTCCGAAAATGGGGCCCTATTGGCAGGCACACCCCCGGGTGCTCAGTGTATTAAGTAGACCCCCCGGGTGTCTTACCTGCAAAACTTATACTAGTCCAGTGTTTTTGCTACAGAAAAGGGTTTTTAAGAGAAATTATCGTAACAACTTTAAACAAAGACATCATCCGAGCGAGAACAATGAAAAGAGCCTTTCCAATACCATTACCAAGTATGAAGAAAATGGATGACTTTGAACAGATAAGATTGACAGCACAGAACCGAAAAGCTTGGAGAAGGATCTCAGAAACAGTTTGCAGGCAGCAAAAGCAGGAGCAACATGAAACTTTCATGCAGTAAATGCGTCACTGCAATTATATATTATAAATATATATAGGAGATTCTCATTTTGAACATATTACTCCTTCTTCGGCTCGGGTTCGGCTCCTATTGGAACAAAAATTCCTGTTAGTTATAAAAAGGTCACAATCTGCAAAATCTTTGTCAAAAGCTTCCAGTTTTTCACTTGAAAATAATAACAAATGCTGATTATAAAGTTTTCTCGTCTCTATTTCAATCAATTTTTATTCAGAACCAAGAAGAACCAATTAATTCACCAAAAATGAATAAACACCGTAAACGAAATCGCAAATGAACTTCTCTTGATTTCTCGTAAAAAAGAGATTTTCTCCTCAAACCATCTGGTCTACAGGCCGCCTTGGGGATCATATCCATCCAATTGCATTCATCAACGTCTTGCAATCAAATGTCGTGAAGTTTATACAATGGAAAATAACACCAAAAAATAATAAATGATGTGAATAAGATGCATTTTTTTATCATCTGTCCTTCTACATCAGTTAACACATGGACACTTATGGACTCAGCTGTTTGCAAGTTTATCTTTCCCCTAAAAAATCTCAAAGAAACAACAAAAAACCTGCTATTAATCAAGCAAAGAGGATTAACAGCTGGAAGAATGGAAGAGAGAGTTTGGATGAATGTTTCCCATGCAATATATATGTTTATTCAAAGAAGATTCTATTAGTAGCGAACACAAATATCTTTATAAGCAATTATTCATATGAATCTGAACTCTGATCTTAGATCACTAAAAAGATAACAAACTCACAGTACTGATAAATTTTTTTAGCAATTTGTTTGTCTGAAGCTTTATATTTCGACCAAAGAATAATTACTTAATCCACTTTAGGGCTATTCTATTATCCAGTATCATCACTTGATTTGATGAGATCTTTCAATNAATCAAGCAAAGAGGATTAACAGCTGTTTTGCGTTATTTGCTTTCTTCCAAAGGACTATCAGCAGACAAAAAAAAATCCTGAGGTGGGGTCTTTGGTCAGAGATTGCTTTGAAAAGCAAAACCATCGTGGGGGGGGGGGGCTTTTGGGATTTCATGCGTTGCAGACTTGGTAAATTTTAGCCCTTGGGTTTCGATATTTACGTTTTAAATGTGCAAGTTTATGGGTTATGGGATGCTTTTGGGGCAGGTTTGGGGGTTTAGCCTATTTTTTTATCGGATTTTGGGAATTTTGTCCAAAATTAATAGATTTTTGGGCTTTCCAAATCATATGGTTTGTGTATGCTTGAGATCGAATAATTGGCTTTCAAATGCTTAAAACAATGATGAAGAGTTGGAAATAATCAAGAACTAATCAAGAAATACTTGTCAAAATTCAAAATGTTTGTTCTAGTGCAGTTTTGGATTTTGAATGTCTTTGCCTCTGGGTTCTCAGTTTTTTCCAACCTTTGTCTGGGTTTGTGGGCTTCCATACACCCAAGAGTTCCCCTCCATCATGAAAAATATTGAGCCCAATCATTTTTCCAAGTAAATCTACATATTTTGCACTGTTAAGATGACTCTCTAGTAATCATTAATACTAAAAAGAGCATTGCCAATGGGGTATGTAGAACCATTAAGAATTAAATCCCAGGGGGGCACTCAGTACATGCGCATACGGGGAGGTAAGTCTGATATTTCTGGGTCAGAGTATTGCCGAAAGCGATATTTTTGGGTCCAACATAAACTGAAATCATTGCCATGATATTTTTGAGCATAAAATATAGTCAATAAAATAATATTTCTGGGTTCTTTAGAGCCAATCCTGGCCTCAATTTGCATCATTTCAGGATCTTTTATGTTCGTTGACAGATGTCAGGTATAAATCAGCTGATATTTTTGGGTTGCAATGAAGCTAAATAAAACTGACCCCCCCCCCCACGGTATGCCCATGTGCTGAGTGCCTCCCTTTGGGAATTAAATTATAGAAGAATGGAAGAGAGAGTTTGGATGAATGTATCCCATGCAATATATATGTTTATTCAAAGAAGATTCTATTAGTAGCGAACACAAATATCTTTATAAGCAATTATTCATATGAATCTGAACTNCATTTCAGGATCTTTTATGTTCGTTGACAGATGTCAGGTATAAATCAGCTGATATTTTTGGGTTGCAATGAAGCTAAATAAAACTGACCCCCCCCCCCACGGTATGCCCATGTGCTGAGTGCCTCCCTTTGGGAATTAAATTATAGAAGAATGGAAGAGAGAGTTTGGATGAATGTATCCCATGCAATATATATGTTTATTCAAAGAAGATTCTATTAGTAGCGAACACAAATATCTTTATAAGCAATTATTCATATGAATCTGAACTCTGATCTTAGATCACTAAAAAGATAACAAACTCACAGTACTGATAAATGTTTTTAGCAATTTGTTTGTCTGAAGCTTTATATTTCGACCAAAGAATAATTACTTAATCCACTTTAGGGCTATTCTATTATCCAGTATCATCACTTGATTTGATGAGATCTTTCAATGGACTAAAATATTGTTATAAAATCTTTGTAAGCATATAAGGTATAAATATGTTGAACAAAATATAAAATTTACCATCATCCAACGGTCAGCCCCCTCAAAACATCATTATAAGACCATAATTTTCAGTTTATTGCCTCCAGTTTGGAAGTGTGGGGGACAAATGTTCATTTATCAATCAAACAAAAGTTTTTAATGACCCCCATTTTCCATAAAGATTTTGAAATTCAATAGTCTGTTGGGTCAGTGAGTTTTGGTAACTTCTTCCCTCTCAAAACCTCATTGTAATTAGATCAATTATTCAAAATTTTCTGCCATACGCAATGGCTTGTGGGGCTATATCTGGGTAAAAATATTTATATGATGTCCACGATGTGTTATTCAAAGGATTATCCTGTGGTGATATCTTGTGGAGGAGGATCATCTTGGGTATTTTTATTTTGTTGATTTTTCATAACATTAAACGAGTGCTTTATACATAATATGGTCGCTGAGAGAAGCTTTCAGAAGATTTGACAAGTCTTTCTCACTGTATATGCTCAGCTAGCATGACAACCAAGGGAATAAAGCAAAAAGCGTCCAATTCACCTGTTGACCTTCAGTGTGTTTAGCAAGAATTTGTACTGAAACGCGTTAAGTGCAACCAGAAAGACGACTAACTGACATGTAATTATTAAGCAACCACAACAGATTTGAAATCTAAAGCGTAAATTTGAAGCAATCCCAGGAACATTGAAGTGTTCCCAGAAGGTCACATTTAGCAGTAAATAAGATTTTGTAAAATGAGATTCGGATGCAAAAAAACGAGAAGATTTGGCACACTGAGGCCTTTCTGACTTACGTCGTCATCAGAGTGTGACTTAAAACAACTAAATCTGCAGTAAAAATGTTCTTACGCATTTTCTGCACTCATGTTTGAAAAATAGCACTGACTATCATATTTACTCTTCCACCTTCTATAGAGAAGCATGTCATTGGAGCATGGCTTGATATAATAAAGATTTTTGACCTCAACTACATAATTTGACATTGCTTGTATGACCCTAGTCTGTCTTATATATTAGACGTCACCTACACCAGCAAAAAACAACAATTGAAGTGTTTTGCAAAGGAATTTGGCGCTACAGTATATCGCAAATCTCAAGTGACATCTAATATGAGACGGACTTTAGTACCCTAAATGCAGGTGCACTGTAGTATCTTATGAAATGTGTCTTGAAAAAAATTCAAAGGAAGGTTGAGGTGGTCATTGGCTTGCTACCAGGAAGGAAACATTTTTTGGAGCCCTGATCATGTGAGATATTCAGTCAGGGGTACACACNCCTAAATAAATGTGTCTAAATGCTGTTCTTCCAGGGAGTCGTGTTTTCGTTTTCAGGCTCCATACAATTTTTTTAGATTTTCTTTAAATTGATAGATCAAGGGGAGTTCTCTAATTTCAATTGGAATGTTATTCCACACGCTAAGACCGGTGTAGTGAAAGCCTTTTTTCGTCTTTTCTAAGTTCATCTTCGGGATTTCGAGGTTCCTACAGTTTCTGGTATTATAAGAAGAGATCTCACGTCTTTGCTGAAATTTATTCCACAAGCTTTCTGGGCATAGTTTGTTGTTGATTTTGTAAATCATTACTGCCTGGCCAAACTTGATATATCATAATCATGAGAATATGTTGATCACTGTTGATCATAGCAGTTACCAATTTTTGCCATTGCCTGTGCAACTGATATCAAACTTTGTTGAGATATGTTGGAAAGTATAAAAACCAAACAAAAAGGATACCCCTATTCCATTATGCAGTCTCAACCCAAAGAAAACTAGCTTGTAGGCTGAGTAGTTATGTGGTTGTAGCTTGTAACTTGTAAACTAGCTTGTAGGCTGAGTAGTTATGTGGAACCATCGACACAATGATCACAATAACCAACAGGATTCGCTTGTCTTTTGGTCGATTTTTACTGTTTGTCTTTTTCATTATTTCCCTGGTAGGTTGGCCCACTACTTTCTCTCCGAGTCTGACTTCATTATTCACATCATTGTCTGTGAAACCTATTGGATATTTCATTTTCACTACAAATATAAACACAAAACGACGTGACCAAAGTATTCCATCACATAAACCTTGGCACGAGATCGCACGACATGGAAGGGTGCTGTTCTGTATCTTCTGTAGGAAAAGGAAGGAAGGTTAGGTAGCCTAGGCCTAGACAGTGGTTATTTTTAGGATCAGGAATCAAAATCACAAGCAAGGCCAAACCAAAATTAGATTTTTAAAAATAAGCAGCCTTTTCTAGACATCCTTCCGATCTCTCAGACTCAGTGTCATAAAAGAAATGGACACACTAACTCTTACCTGAAAAATTTGAATGTTGTTGATCAATATTTTCATCGATATTCTTCATTCAACGACAACGGCAACTGTTGTGACTTTACACCTGCCGCCATTATTTCCCAATAAACAACTTTCACACGCACACCTAGACTGATTACAATTCGTCGTAAATTTCGCTCGCTTTTTATATTTTTGACTTTAACCTTTTTGATTACAAAGTACTTTGTAATCTAAGAGGGGGCTCCAGGTCAGTCAGAAAGAAAGAAAGAAAGAAAGAAAGTCCGTCACGCTCGTTAAAGCAATTGATTAACGTTTTATCTCTGCTAATTGGCACTGAAATAAAGAAAGCGCACAGAAAGCGCATACAAGACAGAAGTTTCCCGCGATCCTATAGCAACATTTGACGTCGGCTTATTTCATGTTAGACAGATTTGACACCATAAGATGGATAAATCACCACGATGTTTACCCTGGCACAACAACAAATTTACCCAGAATTGGCACGTTCTTGACTTCATTAGCAGCTTAATTATGTTGAAACAATCGTTTTCTAGAACGAACGCATCATTAGCCACTTATTGATAGTATTCATTATACAAATAAGTCAAGTTTAGAGGATGATGTAACCGGCGGCCTGCACAGAGGCTAGCATTCGCAGCATCACCGAAGGTAGAAGGACCCCCCTCCTACACAGCTACAGATGCAAACGTCGCAGGTGAAGTTGAGAGGAAAGGTGCAGAATTACAGCAAACAATGGCGCATTGACTGGGGGAAGGCACGTGGTCACACTGAACCAAAAGATCTCCATGCATATGATTCTGCACAGAGGTTATCTTCGTGACTGCTTGCCTCAAATTAGAAGCCCGCGAATAGA
>REGL01000893.1:111457-131190 GCA_004194395.1 Aurelia aurita complex sp. Pacific | reverse complement strand
TTTTGAGTAAACATCTGTTCTTTGGCTTAGAATGCCTATCGTCATCTCATCTTACCAGAGCAGAATTGGAAACTTTAAAATTCTCAAGAATATTTTTGCAGTTTTCTATCAATGAACACTCTCATGAAAATTATCGGGCAAAAGCTTTCAGTTTTTCACAATCCAATTTTTGCGTGCCCCCAAAGTGGAGCAATTGACAAAGTGCGTCCCGGATTTTTTTGAAACTTGCAGCCTTTACTTTGGCTTAGAGTGACTCTCCCAGTCATTTCTTTACCCTATACTACCTATAACAACTATTTTCTGTGAAGGAATGTCGAGAACCATCTTTTGGCAGAAGTGGAGGGGGCCTCTACTTTTTCTGCAACGGTGCTCCCTTCTTCGCCATCCGTATCTTCGCTCTCGACTGTATTCATTTCTTTGAGTAAGTTCAATAACACTGAAGGATTCAAATGTGAAATGAGATATCCATTATTAAAACATTCAACTCTACCAAAAATTTCCTTAATTTTTCTGCAAAAGGGGCCCTTTTCCAGGAAAAAGGGGGCCCTTTTTGCAAGGTTCTGAGGGGGGCCAGTCCGCCACTGTGAGAGGGCATACATTTCAACAGTTTCTATATCATTACAAGGCATCAAAATCGAAAACTTGCGAACGATTAAGCTATATTGTCATCGGCGATCCGTCTTTCAAGCGAGTTGCCACATTGTAGTTGTCAGTAACATTGTTCTTGAGTCGATGGAGGTACCTTTACCTTTTGTCTGCTTTCAGAGCTATTTCCGTTGTGGAATAAATACTCTTGATACATTTATATAGGTAGTTAAAAGTTACACATGATTAATTGACGTACACATTACAACTAGTTTTAACATATTTTTAGTATCATGGAAAAATTGTTTATCTAAAAGTTTTTTTTTAACCGAAATTCTGGAAAAAGCGTCCGAAAGTTTTGTGTCCTAAGTTGTTTGTCCCAAACATTCCCATCAGAATGTTTTCGATTTAGATTGCTTTACCATTTCAATTACTAAAAAGTGGATTGAATTGAGCCAAACACTTATAGTTTTAGCCAAAGCACTTGGAATGTAGTTTTTGGAAAGTTTTCATTTGAGATTAAGATTTTGCATTGTAAATCATGAATAAATTCTCAAAATTAAATCAAACCCTCAGCCAGAGAACAGATTTGCAATTTTTCAAATCGATCTTAGTATTTTTTTTTTACAATTTTTCAAGTAGTAGTAGGGTATGCATCTTTTTGATTCCCCGATATTAGTTTTCAATAATTCACTTAGAAATTCCTTTCAAAAGAAGTTATCACTGAACAACGAACAGAATATCTTTGACTCAATGAAAAAGAATAGTGTTTACTGTTTAAATCCTCAAATAAAACTAAATTAAATTGTGTGTTCAAAGACAAAAGTTTTTATTGATAGCGTTGTACTTTAACGCAAAGTTTATCAGCATAACTAGTTCCACAGTCAAAGGCGACAGGCCAGATTTCTAAAGTGGCAAAGCAATTCGCCAAAGAATATGAAGGCCCAAGGAAAATTGATTAAATTTTGATTGAATATTATTACTTGAAATTGTTGAACGATTTTTGAATTGGTAAGGCAGGCAATGACTATCCTGAGGGTAAGACAATTATATTAAAACTCTGGATGTTTGCTGAAATCTAGGTTAGTTACCAGGTTACAGTATTAAGTAGGTTACTGTATTAACACAGAAACACACAGCATGGGACTAAATATTTGATTGGCTGACAAATGAAATACAATTTCGCAAATCGTGCAGTGTTTCGAAAAAATATTGCCACGTATTTGTGGCTGCTATGAAGGAGCTGTAACATCCGTCGTCTCGTTTTGATACAGCTGCACACAGGATAGGCCTTAAGTTACAGTTTGTCTAGACTCGTTTACATGTCATACTTTCCCTTTTTGCCTGAACTGATGACGCTGTTACTACAACAACCTCAGCGCAACGACAACAACAACAACGACAACGACAGTTCAACTCAATGAGATGAGCGTAACTTGAGGGTCCTTATGGTTTGAGGCTACTGTTTGAAACCTTGCTTGTTTCAATCTGATAAATGGTTATTGATTTATTATGCTGCTTCGAAACGTGCGGGTTCTTTAGTCACTAACAATGTCAGATTTTCCAGAGGATGTTCCTGCTTGTCGTTTTAATTTTCAAATGGGTTCAAAGTCATACGAAGTTTTCATTTTTTTCATTTTAAATTATTTACACACAAAAACAGAGAAGTGATGCTTGAAGCCTGAAGTGATGCTTCACAAAGAAATGATGCTTGTGAGATTTTCAATCAAGGCGCTTCGCAAAATTAGCAACGATGTTTTCATGCATTGAAACAGATTTGAGAGCGTTGTTTATCATCAAGAGGATCAAGTGTTCCTATAAATGGGGATGGCTTTCATGTCAATTCTTTGCTTTAACCTTATCAGACCTAGGGTATTTTATGCACTAGGAAGACTGGGGGGGGGGCTGATTTAGTCCCCCGGTTTTATCTCTTTTCTCAACAAAGTAGAGCCTTGAGTCTTGGCATGCGCATAGAACATTATGAGCTGAACCCAAAACTGAAATCTATTTTAATTATGTCACGTGACATGCTCATGACGCCACAATATAGAATTTTCAACGTCAATAGGGTTCAGTACTAAATATTTTCAATCCTTGATTGTGATAAAACGAAAGGCAGTAGGGACACGCACGAGTCCAATTTCAGTGTATTCTTGGTTGAATAGCTTTTGCTTTCAAAAGAAAAATTATAAAAAGTGATGACGTCATCACACAGGAGCTTAAAGAATGCGCGCATGCGTAAAGCCAAAATATGCATAATTATACGTTTAAATTACGAACAAATTATGCAGTTTGATAGAGGATCAAAAGTAGCGTATATTCCTTCAATTTAATTGTTTTCCTGCATTTGTTGTAAAAATCTATTTTTAATTATGTCACGTGACATGCTCATGACGTCACAATATAGAATTTTCCACGTCAATAGGGTTCAGTACTAAATATTTTCAATCCTTGATTGTGATAAAACGAAAGGCAGTAGGGACACGCACGAGTCCAATTTCAGTGTATTCTTGGTTGAATAGCTTTTGCTTTCAAAAGAAAAATTATAAAAAGTGATGACGTCATCACACAGGAGCTTAAAGAATGCGCGCATGCGTAAAGCCAAAATATGCATAATTATACGTTTAAATTACGAACAAATTATGCAGTTTGATAGAGGATCAAAAGTAGCGTATATTCCTTCAATTTAATTGTTTTCCTGCATTTGTTGTAAAAATCTATTTTTAATTATGTCACGTGACATGCTCATGACGTCACAATATAGAATTTTCCACGTCAATAGGGCTCAGTACTAAATATTTTCAATCATTGATTGTGATAAAACGAAAGGCAGTAGGGCTGATTCAGCCCCCTAGGCTTGATAGGGTTAAAAGTCCGCGTCAGAAATACATTTTCGCTCATAATTGTTTCCGCAAGTCACCAGCCACAAATTAATCATTTATGTGTTACTTGGTACAAATGTGAACTGAGCTCTTCTCAAAGCTCGAAGCGCCAATTTCAAGGTGACAGTACTGAAATGACTGTATGAGCGATAGGACACCCAACCAAGTGTGTATCAGTGTAAAATTTTATCATTAGCAAGCCACCTTAGGGTATTGTTGTTATGTTTTGAACTTATCTTTACTTGGTAGTGAGCCACCTTGTCGCTGTTTCAGTAGTGAGCCACCTTAAGTGCCGTTCCACCTTTTAGGACAGGGTGGCTCACTACCCACGGTGACCTACGGATCTCATTGCTCACTATCTTGTCACTACCAAGTAAAGTTAAGTTCAACACGCAAAAGACAATACACGTTTTTTTATATAAGAAACTGGTTTATAAGAAACTAGTACTAGGCTGGCGAAAAATTTAAAAAACTCTAGTACTATGCTTGAGAATTGCTAAGAAACTTTTAAAGCCAAATACAAGGAAATCATGGGAGACTTTTCTTTGAGTTCTTTGGTTTTCTTTGGTACCCAGGGTAGATAACTTTATGTTTTGAGTAAAATAGAACTCTCCTTCTTGCTAAAAAATGTGCTGTCTATCAAGAAACGAATACGCGGCAGTGGTAGAAGCTGCATGCATAAAAAAATAAGAAACAAATTAAGAAACTTTTAGTACTAAAAAGCTGAAATTTTCACGTGAAATTAAGAAACTTTTAGTACTATNCGCAAAAGACAATACACGTTTTTTTATATAAGAAACTGGTTTATAAGAAACTAGTACTAGGCTGGCGAAAAATTTAAAAAACTCTAGTACTATGCTTGAGAATTGCTAAGAAACTTTTAAAGCCAAATACAAGGAAATCATGGGAGACTTTTCTTTGAGTTCTTTGGTTTTCTTTGGTACCCAGGGTAGATAACTTTATGTTTTGAGTAAAATAGAACTCTCCTTCTTGCTAAAAAATGTGCTGTCTATCAAGAAACGAATACGCGGCAGTGGTAGAAGCTGCATGCATAAAAAAATAAGAAACAAATTAAGAAACTTTTAGTACTAAGGGCTTATCCAAGTTTCTTATAAAAGAAAAAACGTGTAGGTAAAGGTCACGAGGTGGCTAGCTACTGATACCATTTCACACTGATACACATTTGGTGTTCTGTCGGTCATGGTTAGAAGTGAAGTTTTCTAAGTCTCTAGACAATGTATTACTATGTTACCACTTCGAAGGTAAAACGGGCAAGATGGGCCTAATTCGCGTTTATTACTGATCGTATCATTATAGCTTGCCCCAGCAATCAGCACATGCGTAAAAGGAAAGTATGATAAGATCTTTTCATTTTTTGCACAACAAAAATAACATTATTTGCATGGTCAATTGACATAATCATGAGGCAATGTACCAACAAATTTGTCCAGCAACTGTGACTATTTTTGGATTCTCATGATTTCGGGACTTTAGAGGATTCTTACACGAAGGCCCTAACTGCACAAGTTCACAAGTTACTACTGACGACAATCGTAAACATTGTAACTTTTCTGAGTAAACACAAAACGCAAGCACTCCTGACTATTGTTATTGCTAGTTGTAGTATTTAATTCACATTGTGATTTTTCCAATTCGTTGAACCGATCCGATCGTGACATGCTCCTTTTTTGGAGCAACCAAATTACAAGAACCTGTGGCCGGGATTTATAAGAATTAAATAATTCCATGAGTATATATATGATTTCTCAAGTAAGCTTTGCAAATTTCGTGATATGTTTAGAAATATGTTGCCATTACTCTCATATTATTCTCAGGCTGATGAATCACCAATCAGTGAAATTTGTAAGACTCGCCTGGGAAAGCGAATCATCTTGTCACTATGATCTTGTGCATGCTTGTTTGCTTGCTATGCTCCAAGCCTCGTTCTATTTTAAGACATGTCTAAAGCTAATTTGCTCTTTGGCGTGCATTTTAATTAGCGGCTAAAGAGAACATTCGAAAAGTAGTGACTTTGGAGACTTTATCTGTAGAAAATTTTAATTGCTGGAAGTTTTGATGATAAATGGAATTTACGTCAACTTCACACATTTGTGGCCATGAAAGAGTTCTTTGGACACTCACCGCTATTTGTGAGAGCAAGGCCTGAGCAAGGTTTCTATGCAAACAAATCATAAAGAAACTGTATTCAAATGTAATAAAACGAACCAAAGCTTGATTAAATTAATTGATTCTGATAAAGAAAGGCCTAGGTTATTTTCAAAGGAAAACAGAAGAGTGATTCAAGTAAAAAGTTGAGATGTGGTCGAACGCTCAACAAAGAAAACTCGAGTCTCTTGGGCGTTTTGATTTGTGTATGGTTTAAAGACAAGTTAACGAGAGTTTTAAGGCGGCAATACACTATCATCTTCAGGTAAAAGTTACTCCACATTTTTTCTGTGGCCATACAATATGATAGTGTAAAGTGCCTTAAAAGTTGCTCGTAGTTGCTCCATATCGTCTTTAATCCACTTAGCATAATTGGCCATCACAGAAAAAAAATTTGATCTCAGATCAAATTTTTTTTCTGTGATGCAAGTTTTTCAAAGGAGCCGACAAATGACACAGCAAGCTTGTCTGCATGAAGTACTACCTCTTTTGGAGGAANTTGTGGCCATGAAAGAGTTCTTTGGACACTCACCGCTATTTGTGAGAGCAAGGCCTGAGCAAGGTTTCTATGCAAACAAATCATAAAGAAACTGTATTCAAATGTAATAAAACGAACCAAAGCTTGATTAAATTAATTGATTCTGATAAAGAAAGGCCTAGGTTATTTTCAAAGGAAAACAGAAGAGTGATTCAAGTAAAAAGTTGAGATGTGGTCGAACGCTCAACAAAAAAAACTCGAGTCTCTTGGGCGTTTTGATTTGTGTATGGTTTAAAGACAAGTTAACGAGAGTTTTAGTGAATTTGCTGGTTGTGAACTGCAAACTGCATAATTTGAGTTAAATTCTTGCCAGATCTTTGCGAATTTGCATATCGCCTGGACTTGAAGTGGAATATTGATGGATAATTATACAGCACCGTTCAAGAAAATGTCTGTTTGACTATCTATGGCCTAAGGAATTGGATTATTTCACCCCAGTTTGGATCTGATTACTACTAAATGGCAAATGCGTTGGACATGATACCGATGGTTGTTGAGTTAGAGTTTATGATAGTTGAGAATTTGTAGTCAATTGGGTTTTGAAAAATAGAAGGAACTTCGGGAGAAGATTGGCGGATTTTGCCGAATCTCATCCAGCCGGATTTACACTGCAGCAGCAAGAAACCAGACTTAGGACATTTGAGAAGTTGGAAGATTCTTGTATCATAAAGATTTAGGAAGCGGGATAATGAGGCCACGAGACAAAGTTCATTGCTGTTGAGAAATGTCAACAATCTCGGCCGCCGTACTATTCAAGGAAAATCATTCAAAATATTGTGCTTGAAATACGCATCATACAGAGCCGCCTTACTTACAATTCATTTTCAAATTCTATTTTACTTTCCACGGTTTCTATAGAATTCAAGTAAATACTATCCAGTCCTTTTTTTGTGATAGAGTGATACCACCAGTGCTACTTGACACATCCGATTTGCGTAGTGTTGAAACGTGCGTTACTCAGTACCTATAGAGCTGTATATTAGGCTGAATCGTCCGCGAGAGTCTGTTTCATATGACGGAACATTACTGTGACAAGACAACAGGTTTCAATGGTGTCTTCATCTTACGCTGTTAGCGAATGAATCGTTACAAGAGCGGTCCATTTCAGATCCGCGCGGTAAACAGATCCGCGCGGTAATCCGGATCTACAGTTATAAATTGAGGTACTCAACGTACAAATCGTTTAAATAGATATGAAGTCTTCATCTTATTTTGTCAAAGAATGAATCGGGTAAGAGAGCGTTAAGAGAGCGGTTCATTTCATATCCGCGCCTCAAGAAGGTTTGAGGTATCAGATCGAAAGTTGGTTCATGTATAGCTAAAGAGTTGGCTTTCAGAGTTTGGCAGTCAAGGAAGCATTTTACAAATATAAAGTGATACAAAAAAAATTAACTATTTTGAGGTGATTTCATAACGCTGCCAAGACTCTGCATCTTGTGCTAGAAAATCACAAGGATCGTCATAGACTCGGTATTTTGTGTTAGAAAGTCGTGAAGGAAAATCCGGTTGTCAAGGGAAGTTTCTTAGAACACTGAATAGGTATAATTTGTGGATCAGATGAGCGAGAGGTTGATCAGATGAGCCAACAGATTGTAACAGTTCCTACATGAGGATTGCCAGTAGACTTCGGAATCTTCCGCCAGAAAATAGTCAAAATATTATTGTGGTTGTGCAGGAGAGTGTTGTTGTCAAGGAAAGTGTAGTTGTCAAATAGATTGTGGTTGTGAAGGAGTGTTGTTGTCGAGGAAAGTGTGGTTGTCAAATAGATTGTGGTTGTGAAGGAGTGTTGTTGTCAAGGAAAGTGTGGTTGTCAAATAAAGTGTGGTTGCGAAGGAGAGTGTTGTTGTCAAGGAAAGTGTGGTTGTCAAATAAAGTGTGGTTGCGAAGGAGAGTGTTGTTGTCAAGGAAAGTGTGGTTGTCCNGTGGTTGTGCAGGAGAGTGTTGTTGTCAAGGAAAGTGTGGTTGTCAAATAGATTGTGGTTGTGAAGGAGTGTTGTTGTCAAGGAAAGTGTGGTTGTCAAATATATTGTGGTTGTGAAGGAGTGTTGTTGTCAAGGAAAGTGTGGTTGTCAAATAAAGTGTGGTTGCGAAGGAGAGTGTTGTTGTCAAGGAAAGTGTGGTTGTCAAATAGATTGTGGTTGTGAAGGAGTGTTGTTGTCAAGGAAAGTGTGGTTGTCAAATAAATTGTGGTTGTGAAGGAGGGTGTTGTTGTCAAGGAAAGTCTGCTTATCAAGGACAATCTGGTTGACAAGGACAAGGAAAGCATTTTACAACCACGAATAACTGTAATTTATGGTTGAAAATGATGAAGTTATAGCAGGAAAACTGTTTTGTTAGGGTCGCCAATACTTCGTATCTTGCGCTAGAAAGTCATCAAGAACACTTTTTGCAGCAGAAAACGGTATCAATTTACGAACCAAAGCAATCAAAGGTTTCCTGAGCAGCTTCTATGAGGTGCATTGTTGGGACTGGCGACAGACTGTGTTTCATATAAAGCATGCAGTTGACTACGTACCAAGCGCATAGTAGAAACCTGTTATTGTGTCGTTAATTATAAATTTACATTCGATGCTAGAACCCCTTTCTGAAGATTTTACCAAGCCAAAAACTGAATCAAAACAGATGTTGTTACATAATAATAATCGTCAAAATAGCGATTGAACTACTGCTAACCCCACACTGATTTTTGCCACATGTATCTTAATATCTGATTCGTTTTAAGCTTCAAAATCACACAGTTGCAGCTATATCCTTTGCCAGATACTATCAGAAACCGCTTTTATTATCCATGTTGTTATATGAACGTGAAAATACGCGGTTTTTGCAATGGAATCGTAACAACGCTGCTCGGGGATTTTATAAAATTCAACAAAGAAGTTTTGGAAATCGCCTATTGGCTTATCTGCAAATCAAAATTTTCCTTGGTGCACAGTTTGATACTGTGTGAATTGATGTTAACGAGGATATACGCTGTTTTGCAATCCACGATCAAGTAAACCTTGTGGAGATAAAAACAGGCTGATTTCTGTGCTTATTTTTAAATGCATGTGCAAGTTTTGTGCAACGATTGGAAGCCGATTTGAAAGTCCTTTAGTTGTCTAAAATCCTGAAAATGCCTTTGCTTTGAAGTTCGTTTCAGTCTTTATGTGCTGGTGAAATTGCTTTTAATAAATAGAATTTATGTTGTGAAATTGCATGATTTTATACGAAAGAAAGATTTCAGATATGCTGCTACTGGATGAAATTGTTTGGTTGCTGAAATATCTCGTTCTTGAATGAAGTTTTACATGGATAAAGTTGATGCAGAAGAAAGTGCGATTTGAAACTACAAGTTTAACCGGGGAAGTTTTGATAAGAGACTGCTCATACTTTGTTGCAATAACAACCTGAAATAGTCCCTCGTTGGATCGTGATTTAGAATTTTGCATGTTTGGGTGCAACATCAACTGAAAGTTACGAGCTGTTTGGAGAAGCTCTGACTTGAAACGAAGTCGTGAAAGATATTCAAGCGTTTAGCGAAGATTTGTTGATACAAAAAGATTTGTGCTTAATTTTGCTGTTTGTTTGATGCATTTCTGATAAGAAATTTCTTACGTCTGGTGCAACTTTGATGCTTAAATGGAAGGTGTCGCTATTGAATTACGATCTTATGTTACTCGTAATTTGGCAGCATTATGATCTAAAGTTGGGACTTGCTATTTGGAATTGCAACGGCAAATATACATTATTAGGTGAAAATTTCTGTTGAAATCGTGCTTTGCTGGGACAATCTTACAGTTAAACATCGACGTTATTGACAAGAAACTGCTATAAGAAGTTGCACCTTGTTGGATGATTTTATAGGTGTAAATTGCATATTGGTGGATAGAAACTGCCGTTCTAAATTGAGGCATCGTTGAATTGATATCAACATTTGAAATTTCACATCTTCAAAGGAAAATAATGACGAGAGATGATCCTTTATTGGATTGCAAATTGCAAGCAGAATTTGTGATTGATGGTAGAGTAGCAATTTGAAATAACGTTTTATCACGTCAAATTGCGTTGTCAAATTGAGTCTCAATTTCGTGACGTTTGGCAAATCTTTGATTTTTGAAGTACGCGTTGGTCAGAAATTTTGCGATGAAATTTTGTATTCTTTGTGATATGACAAATGCTGAAGTGACAGGGCAACGACTAAAAACTGAATTGGCCAAGAAACAAGTTGTTTAGTGAAATTTTGATACAGAAGTCAATTGTGAAACAGGTGGTGTTATCATACTCAAAACTGGAGGCATTTGCTTCGAGTTTGGTAACTTACGAGGTCCTGATTTAGGACAAGCAACTCCAGAATAAAGAGCAGTTTTGACCATTATATTTTGGTATTGCGTATTAGCTTACAAATAATTTTGGAACGAAGTACAGTTATAAAGTGCAGAGATCTGTTTCAAAAATTTGTGGAACAAGTTCTGTTGAAACATACCTGTTATTACTGAAGTGTGATTCAAAACATTTGGCTTTTCATCAGTTTGTTGCTATGGATACGTAACGCAAAGTTCAACGCTTCAAGAAAAGGAAAGCCACTTTAGAGGTCAATGAAGCTAATTCAGGAAAACATTCAGTTGTAGTATTGATTTGTACAGGTTTGTTTGGAAAAATAGAGTTACTAGCGATGCAAAATTTCATAGTTTATGAAAATTTATTATTCGAACTATCTCCACTACAAATGAAGATTACCTGGGTCATCTGCAATGAAGTTTGGTGAAGTAACCGAATTATAAATTTGTTGGCAATTTTACGAGGTACTTCTGGCAACAAACTTTGCTGAATTTTGAGGAACTGCGTTGGTAGCGAGGCTAGCTTACACATGCTGGAAGATTGCCAGTCGATCTACTTGAGCTGTAAATTAGGAACAAGTTGATCAAGAATAAAGTTTGCTTGCGCAAAGAAAAGCTACACAGTTTTAGTAAAAACTGATTTATCGAAGTACTGCAGCTGCCATTGAAGGAACAAAGTTAATCGAATGTGGATTGTCAAAAATAAAGTCACAAGTTGTGGAAGATTCGTGATACCAGTCAAAATGGAATAAAGTTTGCCAACGGAGCATGACACTGAAGTTTTGACAACTTCTTACACAAGCTAATGCAGCTGAAAGCTAACATTTTGATGTTTGTGAAAATTATATCTTTTTCTGAAAAGAATAACCAGTGAATAATTATCGGCTTGGAAATTACAGAAGAGAACAGGACGGATGAAAGAAAACTGCGGTGAAAATTAATGAAAGTAAATCATCCTTTACAGCTGAATTAATTGGACGATTCTTGAATGTGGATCTCGATTTGAGTGGTTTATCCTTGCACGTGTAAGTATTGAAATAAGGGTTTCCTTTGAGCTTTTAAATAGACGAATACCAGCAGGTTAAAATGGATATCTAAATACGACAGGACATTTATCAAAGAAAAATTAATCCCTACATTTACAAGCAATGTGTTTGAGTTGATTCAGATTTTGAAAATATTGCTATTGAGAGCGTCAAGATTTTGATTCAGATGACGACTGGTACGAAGATTTCTTCTCAACAAAGAGACCACATTTAACGAGGTTTTATTTCAATACCTCAAAGAAAAAGTTCAACCATCAATTGCTGTACATTTTTAATCGATTTGATTCAAGCAAGTGTCTGGTTTGAGGAAAGGTGTTGTGAAGATAGGGAAAAGTTACAAACTGCGAGAGTTTGTATTGATTGGACACTCGGTAATTCATTTTGATTTTACATTGATCACGCGAGAAAACCGTCTCGTCTTCTAATCAGAGTCAGCGCAGAAGATAACACAAATCCATGATTTGGAGACACTACAATGATTTGCACGATAAAACAAAGTCAGAAAGTAGCCATTGAAGACGTCGTTGGCGAATTATAAAGATTATAATTTCAAACACGTAGTTGTTTGCAGGATAACAGAATCTGGCAAGCTAGCAGTTCAAGAAAGATATTTTGTAATCACAAGATGCTAATCAAGGCTTAATTCGATAACTTGAAACATGAAATGATTTACGTAATAAAAGAATCGTGCCATCTAGCAATCAAGACAAGGTTTCCGTGTTGCACAATAACGTAATCAAGGCTTAACTCGATAATTAGAAACACGAAGAGATTTGAACGAGAAGAGATCAATACATGCAAACAGTTGATGATCGCTTTAATTCGCCAAGCTCGAAACACAACTGTGATTTATCGAATCTGAGATTCCATGAGCTTGCAGATAATTTAGTTGTCTTAACAGTGTTGAGATCGATTGGTGAAGGCTTGCTGACGATAACTTGAAGACGCGGTCCTCGTTTGGTTGACGAGAGAGCTGTGCAAGTTACGAGTGATTATAATTGTTCTCGAATAAGATGTTGCAAAGTTTATCCATGATAATATACAAGCAAGAGCATGCTGTAAACTTGCAGCAAAGTCAGTTGTTTTTCAAAGGGAAGAGTAATTGTATGAGTCATATTCTCAGAGGTCAGTGCAGGCTTACAGTGAGCATTTCTGTTTTACATTGATGACATCGATTGCTCAAAGATCACATTTAATTATATATAAACAGGATAATAAATGGCAAACTGGCTGTAGTATCAATTGTTTTTCAGTGGCGAGATAAATTGTTTGAGTCATATTCTCAGAGGTCAGTTCAAGCTCAGAGTGAATATAGTTGCTTTACACTGGTGAATTCGATTAAGCAAAGATTGCATATGATTACATATAAACAGTAGCACATACAGCAAACTATCTGTACATCGGTTGTTTTTCAGAGGCGGGATATATTATCAAAGGCCTCTGCTATTTGCTACAAAGCTGAAATTACTATTGCGTTCGCCTGCTGTCAAGAACAAGCTTGTAAAGCCGTAATTGTTTTGTCAGACGTCAAATTTGTTGGAGTTCCTACTGGTAGGAGAAATCAAATCACTCTCGATAACTTCACAGTTGAACTGATTACTTTACTTGATCGATTGCACCGATTTTTAGCTCATCACGCACTTAGAAAGTGTTTTTGTGACGCGGCACCGTCATGATTACAGTAATGTGGCATAAAATATGAAATTACGTGAAATTGCTGGATATTAAATGATGATTTTTGAATGTTAGTAATGAGAAGTACGCTGTTAAGAAAATGACAATTTGGTGAATCTCATGGGGTCGGATTTTAGTGTAAAGATTGTCAGAAGTTGACTATGGGAGTTGTTTGTGGACGCTTTGCTAAAGTCAGCTCAAGCGTAAGTTTCACTTTTTTATACCTATTTCACCAATTACAACTAACTTTGATATTATAAATTTCACTCGAATTTGATAGGATCTTTGCAAACCTTTAAATAGAATTTGTAAAATGTCATTGCCCCATTTAAATAGAATTTGTAAAATGTCATGGGTTTCAACTGAGTCTGATCACTTGATCGAAGGAACTTTACGTAATTTGCCTTGCCATTATTCCCAGAGAGAGCATTTGGATAACATGATATTTTGGGAATTACTACGTTTTAAGTTTTAGGATTGGATGTACGAGAGGAGGTATCTGAAATTTTAACAAACATTAAAAACNCAAGCGTAAGTTTCACTTTTTTATACTTATTTCACCAATTACAACTAACTTTGATATTATAAATTTCACTCGAATTTGATAGGATCTTTGCAAACCTTTTAAATAGAATTTGTAAAATGTCATTGCCCCATTTAAATAGAATTTGTAAAATGTCATGGGTTTCAACTGAGTCTGATCACTTGATCGAAGGAACTTTACGTAATTTGCCTTGCCATTATTCCCAGAGAGAGCATTTGGATAACATGATATTTTGGGAAATACTACGTTTTAAGTTTTAGGATTGGATGTACGAGAGGAGGTATCTGAAATTTTAACAAACATTAAAAACACGATAAATTCTAAACTGATTGAGGAAGATCAATATGACCAATACAAGAAATACTCCGTTTTTGAAGGTCTACAAGATAGTAACGAGCAAAAGTGTGTATCATTTGTGGTTTAGACATCATAACTTCAACACTAGCAGAAGTTTAAACTTGCTATGATCCCAACATGATGTCGATGTAAACATGTGCTGTCTGGGATTGTGGTGAATGATGTACAATTTTCTTGGAGCAGTTCATTTGAAAGATTTGGGCAATAGCATTTAACACCTATGATTCAAAATTTTTGCAAAGATTCGACGCCACTGCTGATATTAATTTGTTATGTTCTCATTTTCTTTTGACATTTTACAGATGAATTTGGCTTTCAGAAATATAATTGAATGATTTGAAAGCTTACAAAATTTACTTTCTTCATTTGTTTGAGAAAGCATAACTTCTTGCCAGGCTAATTATACCTTAGTATTTTCGCTTGATTTTATTTGCTTGATTTAGCACGTTTGTCTTAATTTTGATTTAATTTGGTTTACACACATATAAAAGAGTCAATTTGATTTTTGGCAAATATTACTTTTTGATTTTCAATTAGATTTTAGATTTAATATAGTAGAAACTAAATGATATCATTTAGTTTATTGTAAGGAAACTCAGCATTTTATTTTATTGCAGTCTCGGATATTCATAACTCAATTTTCATTTCACAGATACATTTTCCTTTCATTAACGTTTATGATAAACCCTCTTAGATCTGATTCTCATTACAACTAGATAACTTAACGTTTTGTTAGATTGCTTTCCGTAGGCTTCTTTACTCTTACGTTACATGTGACAAATCATTCTTTGACAAAGACGGATCTTAATACCGTCAATTGTCCTCGTACTACCGGGTGAGTCAGAAATAGTTGTCCACGTTTGAAAATAAGCAACATTTTTCGCTGCTCTTTTTAAAGTTCTGTTTTGTCAGCTGATATCAATCACCAACTTGTTTTAATAATAAGAGCACTGATGTTCCTGCCAGTGAGATTTCTCGAATTTATGTAGCTTGAACAATCACACTTGGAAGTCATATATGTTTTATGAGACATCATAAACCACGTAAATTTTATGATTTAAATTCAACCTTTTCGTGGTTGTCAATGATCAAGAGATATGGTTTATGCCGTAATCAACATTGAGATTTTGCTTGACATGATATACATGACATGCTAAAAAGCTTTTGCAATTTTTACCATGCTTCAAGACCTTGTAGCCCAGAAGATTTACGAAAAAAACCTTTTCTAGAATAAGCAATATCATTTAAATCGATGTTATGTTTGATGTAACACCGCTAAAAGGACATTTTATTTGGAATAGTTTGTTTGAATTTTGGTGATTTGTCGAATCTTTGCTTCTTTGACCATATTCTCAATTGGTTCTTGTTTTAACTTCTTTGAAGACTGAAAATGAATAATGCACCTTTTATTGCAACTTCTTATGTTATTGAAATACATGTATTCAGGGCTGTGAGTTGTCATCGATATTGAAATAAAAATGTGCCATCTGTATTGAGAAACCAGCCCGTTATAAAAAGAGTTATACAATTAGTAGTGTAGTGAAAGATGTTATGCATTGAGGGTTCACTTCAACAAGAAGAAATATGTTGATGATTCCGTGAAATGTGGTGGAGTGATTAAAGGAGCGAATGAATACATGAGGCAATTAGTTAATCAATTACTCCATTAGTACAACACGAAAGAATTTGTGTGCTCATGAATTTTTTGTTTCAAAATTAAACTATTCAAGAATCGTGACTTTTGGATTTCTTCTTGGTAAATCNATCGATATTGAAATAAAAATGTGCCATCTGTATTGAGAAACCAGCCCGTTATAAAAAGAGTTATACAATTAGTAGTGTAGTGAAAGATGTTATGCATTGAGGGTTCACTTCAACAAGAAGAAATATGTTGATGATTCCGTGAAATGTGGTGGAGTGATTAAAGGAGCGAATGAATACATGAGGCAATTAGTTAATCAATTACTCCATTAGTACAACACGAAAGAATTTGTGTGCTCATGAATTTTTTGTTTCAAAATTAAACTATTCAAGAATCGTGACTTTTGGATTTCTTCTTGGTAAATCTGGTTTTTGAAGCAACGATGTTCTAGATTTGGTTTTTCTTCAAAAATGTTTTAAATGGAAACATTCGTTTTGAAATGGTGCCAAAAACTTAGCTTTCAAGTGATTTTCTAATTTATGTTGCTTTGAGAAATGAAAGTAAATGATGTTAGCATAGTGAACTTGAGAATCTATTCTAACACCTTGGCCATTCAGCAAATTGTTTACCATTGTAATTGAAAAAAGACCATGAGGTATTTTGCCTTTAAATCTTGTTGTGTTTTGACTCACTAGGACCAATTATGCCAAGCTGCGTTAACTTTGCGTTGAGTCATTTGTTATTTCGTGCTTGCATGCATTTTGACTTTATTGAAACGATAAACAATTATCTCGAAAGAAAACACTCAAGTCTAGTTGTCATGAGAAGAAAATCAAAGTTTGTTTTCTCTTCTAGCAGGTAGATAATTAATTCCACTTTGAAATGATTGAATTTCCCGGACTAGCTCATCAAGGATAAGTCAATAATCTATCCACTTACCGGTATCGTAAAGAAGATCTTTCTTTCTAAATCGTTTTCAACAATTTCGTTCTTCTTGATCAAATTAGTATTTATAGCAATGGCAAGGATTTGAATAGAATCACCCGCCTGTAGATTGCAAGTGAACTTCATTCCAGCCAAGCTCAGTAGGGTGTTGCTTTTGAGGTTCAGTCGGACTCAGTGGGCTATGAGATGATGGTAGGTCACATCTCAAGTCTACACAACGAGAATGCACACTAGGTTAGAGGAGTAACTGGAGCTGCGTTTTCATTTGAAACTGAAGAGACAATTTGTGTCAGAGAAAAGTAACGGTCAAAAAATTCAAATTCTATAAAATGAGAGTTCTGAGATAAATGAGATGCCCAAATTGCACAGCTCGCGAAATCGCGTGCTTTCATTTGATGTCTAATCTTGTAAGATATGTTGCCAGGGAATTTGTAAGCAAGAGAAAGGTAGCGTTGGTCAAATTGATTTTAGACATTTTTTGGAAATTTTTAAGCGCGTCACTATGAATGTTTTCAAATAATCACAAATAATTGTCACTTTAAATGCTTCTCCAGAATCAGGACAATGTAAGCCCACGAATCAGACTGAGCAATAGTATTTTATGAAAAATTGTAATTACTGCAAAACACCACATCCTGTAATTCCATATGAAAGATTATGTCTTACATGATACAAAGGCTTTATCAAGGGTATAAGCAGCTAGTTTGGGTGGATTTGAAGGATAAAGATTCAATTCAATGATTGTCTATTGCACCGTATGCTCCAAACTCAGATAGCTCGTTAAAGCAGAAATTCCCGCATACTGAACGTGCTTTCATTTTNAGTTTCACTTTTTTATACCTATTTCACCAATTACAACTAACTTTGATATTATAAATTTCACTCGAATTTGATAGGATCTTTGCAAACCTTTAAATAGAATTTGTAAAATGTCATTGCCCCATTTAAATAGAATTTGTAAAATGTCATGGGTTTCAACTGAGTCTGATCACTTGATCGAAGGAACTTTACGTAATTTGCCTTGCCATTATTCCCAGAGAGAGCATTTGGATAACATGATATTTTGGGAATTACTACGTTTTAAGTTTTAGGATTGGATGTACGAGAGGAGGTATCTGAAATTTTAACAAACATTAAAAACACGATAAATTCTAAACTGATTGAGGAAGATCAATATGACCAATACAAGAAATACTCCGTTTTTGAAGGTCTACAAGAAAGTAACGAGCAAAAGTATGTATCATTTGTGGTTTAGACATCATAACTTCAACACTAGCAGAAGTTTAAACTTGCTATGATCCCAACATGATGTCGATGTAAACATGTGCTGTCTGGGATTGTGGTGAATGATGTACAATTTTCTTGGAGCAGTTCATTTGAAAGATTTGGGCAATAGCATTTAACACCTATGATTCAAAATTTTTGCAAAGATTCGACGCCACTGCTGATATTAATTTGTTATGTTCTTATTTTCTTTTGACATTTTACAGATGAATTTGGCTTTCAGAAATATAATTGAATGATTTGAAAGCTTCCAAAATTTACTTTCTTCATTTGTTTGAGAAAGCATAACTTCTTGCCAGGCTAATTATACCTTAGTATTTTCGCTTGATTTTATTTGCTTGATTTAGCACATTTGTCTTAATTTTGATTTAATATTTTATTGCTTAATTTGGTTTACACACATGTAAAAAAGTCAGTTTGATTTTTGGCAGATATTACTTTTTGATTTTCAATTTGATTTTAGATTTAGTATAGTAGAAACTAAATGATATCATTTAGTTTATTGTAAGGAAACTCAGCATTTTATTTGATTGCAGTCTCAGATATTCATAACTCAATTTTCATTTCACAGATACATTTTACTTTCATTAACGTTTATGATAAACCCTCTTAGATCTAATTCTCATTACAACCAGATAACTTAACTTGTTGTTAGATTGCTTTCCGTAGGCTTCTTTACTCTTACGTTACATGTGACAAATCATTCTTTGACAAAGACGGATCTTAATACCGTCAACTGTCCTCGTACTACCGGGTGAGTCAGAAATAGTTGTCCACGTTTGAAAATCAGCAACATTTTTTCGCTGCTAATTTTTAAGTTCTGTTTTGTCAGCTTATATTAATGACCAAATTGTTTTAGTAATAAGAGCAACGATGTGCCTACCAGTGAAATTTCTGGAAATTGTGTAGCTTCAATTATATTTGGAAGTCATATATGTTTTATGAGACATCATAAGCCACGTAAATTTTATGATTTAAATTAACTTTCAACCTTTTCATGGTTGTCAATGATCAAGAGATATGGTTTATGCCGTAATCAACATTGAGATTTTGCTTGACATGATATACATGACATGCTAAAATGTTTTGCAATTTTTACCATGCTTCAAGACCTGGTAGCCAGAAGATTTACGAAAAAAACCTTTTTTAGAATAAGCAATATCATTTAAATCGATGTTATGTTTGATGTAACACCGCTAAAAGAACATTTTATTGGGAATAGTTTGTTTGAATTTTGGTGATTTGTCGAATCTTTGCTTCTTTGACCATATTCTCAATTGGTTCTTGTTTTAACTTCTTTGAAGACTGAAAATGAATAATGCACCTTTTAATGCAACTTTTTATGTTATTGAAATACATGTATTCAGGGTTGTGAGTTGTTATCGATATTTAAAAAAAATGTGCCATCTGTATTGAGAAACCAGCCCGTTATAAAAAGAGTTATAAAATTAGTAGTGTAGTGAAAGATGTTATGCATTGAGAGTTCACTTCAACAAGAAATATGTTGATGATTCCGTGAAATGTTGGTGGAGTGATTAAAAGAGCGAATGAATACATGAGGCAATTAGTTAATCAATTACTCCATGAATACAACACGAAAGAATTTTGTGCTCATGAATTTTTTGTTTCAAAATTAAACTATTCAAGAATCGTGATTTTTGGATTTCTTCTAGGTAAATCTGGTTTTTGAAGCAACGATATTCTAGATTTGGTGTTTCTTCAAAAATGTTTTAAATGGAAACATTCGTTTTGAA
>REGL01000893.1:94178-108844 GCA_004194395.1 Aurelia aurita complex sp. Pacific | reverse complement strand
TGGGATCGCAGAAGTAGAGAAGACCTAATCGAGTCTTCGACCTATTGTCATGACGCTTCAGTGGTGGGGCTCTACCAGGCATGAAACCCTGTCTGCCTGTCTGTTATGGCTGCAAATTCAGAGGGTTGCACCACCGTACCACATCTCCATTCAGGTGTGGTCTGCTTTCTTTACATTCGACCAATCGGCCGTAGATATTTATATATTTACAAACGCTAATCGCTTTTGGTGGCAGTCGACCAAAGGTAACGGATGCCTGTCCGCTTGTTATTTATTGTTATTGCTGCGCAGTAGCATCTGATGCGGTTGTCGTATGAAATCTTTGCGGATAAATCAAACCTTAGCGCATACACAGAGAGAGAAAAGTTTTTCATTTTTACCGGCTTCATTGTGGAGTTTAGCGTTTCGTTTCCAAATATTTTGAACTTCTACACTGCTTTTAACGCTGATAATAGTACGCATCGCTCACCAACGTATGTTACTGCTGGTCTTTGTCTTTCTTTTATATCTGTTTACTATGCATTACTATCCTCTTCGTTGTTTCTTGCAGGGTCCACAAAGGTCATCTGCATTAGATTCACCTATTATGCTGTTGACTGGTCACGGGGTATGTTTTGTTTTCATACAGATTGCGCCATAAAAAATCTGTGTTTGACAGGCCATAACAATCAGTCACGGGCCGACTTCGAAAATTAGGATCATGATCGCTGGTTGATATTATAGTAGCAAGAAAAAGTTTGTTCTTATGACTGTGCTACATTGTGCTACAGGATCATGGCGTAACTAATTCAAGGCAAATTTATGTAACCCGTTTGGACTGGTATAAAATGAATTATGATCGTTACGTTCTATACGATATAAAATCTGGTTTTAGCTTGTTTTAGTTTTAGTTTAGTTTAGTTTTAGCTGCAAAGAATGCTATACCGGTACTTTAGACAGGCCATGATGAATCGTAAACCAGGCTGATTTTGATGATTATTTATTTGATTGCCAGAACCGCTAAACAATGCTTGGTGGCCTACCTCTTGACCTAAACGCGATTCATTGACAATTATTGGCTCGAAAATAGCCCATATCAATAAAACCATCCATCAAATTTCATACACAATGATATTGAAGAGACAGAGAAAAACTAATACTTTTAACAACACAAATACAAACACAATACAACAAACACTACGCAAAATTTTGAAATCATGAAAATCAACTGTTTTGAAATTGAAACAGGTGATACCAAGGATTGGGCAAGGATGGAGCCATTGCTAGTGCATCTAATCGTAACTAATCCAATTCTTAATTCCCGAGTCGTTTCTATACGTTTTCGTGTTATCTTTTCTAACCCGTCTTTAGAAAAGTTGATCGATCATTTCAATCACTGCAGTCCGTTTCCAGACAAGTAATTTTCAAGAAATCGCTTATAAAACGAGAAGTAGGCGGTCGAAAAATTGAAATATAGTGTGCCAGGTATTATTTGGGAGAATGAATCGTCAATCTTTAAACTAACTGCCGTAGTTTGCGATTTATCATAGCCTGTTAAAGGTGGATCTCGACATTCGTAGCGTACACATTATGACATTGTCAATTGAAGATTCGGAAGATGACGGAAAGGAACGACCCGTTGTGTCTTTCGACTGACCCACCAATCAAATCAAACGAAATTTTTTGGGACTAAACGAATCATGGTCAAACGAACCTTGCGCCAATTTTGCGTAATCTTTCATTCATAAGGAATATTCTGGATGTCGTATTCCCATCCCAATGCTATTAGAAGAAGCACTTGATGTTCAAATAGATTAACTTTCTGCTTAGATTGTTTGTCAAGTTATATTTAAAGCAACTTCCCATTCCACTGTTGTACGGAAATGCGAGTAATGGCCTGGGCACGAGTTCGACTAATTTGTCCGCGAATTTATACTTTCTGTAGAATCTATTGAATAATGGACGAACAATTTTCTATCGATGTTCTTCAGGATAACACCAGTCAATTCTGCTCTCAAGCTAGTAAATTAAGACAGTTACTCCATACTCTTATTTACCAGAAATTAATCCTCGTTTGAACATTTTTGATCACCTAATAAGACATATCAAATGCAATTGCACATCCATCATCCACATCCAATTAATTCAGCGAAATGANGTGAGTAATGCCCTGGGCACGAATTCGACAAATTTGTCCGCGAATTTATACTTTCTGTAGAATCTATTGAATAATGGACGAACAATTTTCTATCGATGTTCTTCAGGATAACACCAGTCAATTCTGCTCTCAAGCTAGTAAATTAAGACAGTTACTCCATACTCTTATTTACCAGAAATTAATCCTCGTTTGAACATTTTTTGATAACCTAATAAGACATATCAAATGCAATTCCACATCCATAATCCACATCCAATTAATTCAGCGAAATAATTATCCTTGTTCTTTATCCAGGGTGAGATCTTTACAGCGAAATTTCATCCATCTGGAGACACTCTAGCGTCGGCAGGGTTTGACAGACTTATATGTGAGTATTTCTCCTGTAAGAATAAGTCGAGTAATTACGATAGATTTTCAGTTATAGCTGGCTGTGGTTTGTTCAGTCTTCCTTGGCCGGCTTGATGTCTTAACAGTAACTACTGCTGTAATTAGACCAATCAGACTAGCAGGGGCGGATCCAGCCCGAAGTTGAATGGGGGGCAACTTGGAAAGAGGGCGCCAAAATGTAATAGAAAGTAAGCGTGCCGAAGGCGCGCGAAAAATTTTTGGATACTTTTTAAAGAAAATTCTTTGATTTATTACTAAATAACGCCTTGATTTACATATGTCCCCCAAAGTTAAATCGAAACAGTTAGAAAATTATGCGTTAGAGTCTGGCTGAGGGGCGCTTTTCTCGCCAAAACAGAGGGGCGCCAAGCTGAGTTTTCAGCGTGAAGGAGGGCAATTGCCCCCACTTGCCCCTCCCTAAATCCGCCACTGCAGACTAGGATCAGACGACAGACGACAACAATATGTTCCAGAAAAGACAAAACAATTATTGAACAGCGAATCCTTCACCGGGTGAGTCAGAAAAATGGGACGGTTGACAAGCCACATTTTGAAAAAAAAAAAACTCAGATTGCGTTTGTTTAAATTGTTAATGCTGAAGGAAGAATAGCTTGGTTATGATCATTTTTTTTCTAAAGTTTGTCATTTCTTTCCTCATTTTTGGCGATTTTATCGTGAAACTATTTCGTTTAAAAGGATTCGTTTTAGTGAACTTTCTGCTTCAGAAAATTGGCCATTAAATGAACTATTTCCCAAGGATACAAAGTAAATAACAGTAGCCTTTGTGTCCAACACACTGCGTGTCTTGTAGCACTGTTTTGGTAGAGAAACATAATGTGTGCTATGGTTAAAATTTCACACGTGAATGAAATATGAATATAATTTAGGTCATTTTAAAGATCTTTCAAAGCAGGTTTTTACTAATATCTCTCGTAGCTGTTGGAACGTAAAGGCCGACTTCATCCAAATAGATTTTCATATCTATGTTTTCGTATTTCCTATAGAAACAATGTTTGTTAGAGCAAACTTGCGATGCAAAATGCAGCACCACATACTGGCAAACGCCCCACATGTTGTTTGTTGGTCGGTATCGTAAGGCTTCTCGTGTAAAACAATATGACTAATACATGTTTAGCCTTTTGTTATTCCTGCAACGTAGACAGACGAGACCTTAAAATTTTATAATATATATCTGCTAGTTCTCAAATACTACAGCTTTGTTCTGATTCCACGGGTATATCCATTTTCAAAAAGTTCGCTTTTGCAGACAACTGAACAAACCAAAGCACGTCTTAAAACAGGTCCTTCATATCAATGATTATTAATTGTTTATCTAACGAACAATGAGTTACCGGACTACAAATCCTTCTGCTACTAATGCCGAACAAACTGTTTCGTCAAATTATATGCAGTCATGCTTTTATCGTAGTCTTTTTATAACCTTTTACTCGCTGGCTTCCCTAAAGAAGGAACGCCAGTAGTTGACGCAGGAATTTAGTTGAACCTCTACACATTTTCATTGCTCGGTAATGATCAACAAATTAACCGGCATGAACATTTAAGACTCTCATCTTTAGTCATGCAGCAACGGCCATGTCTTTCGAAATTCAGATTTTCCTTAGATCAATGGTTTTTTCCTTTGATCGGAGAAATGATGTCCGTGCTTGGTCTGTTTGAAAGGCTGATCTTAACAACTTCTTTCGCTCAATCTTTTCAATCGATTTAGGCTGTTTCAAACCCAGCATTTTGTAGGAATTGCTTTAGATTGGGAAATACTGCTCCGAAAAATTAATAAGAAATTGCTAAGTAACAGGATATTGCCATAAAATGTGCTCAAAACTCCAATCCCAGATCATTCGCAATAAAAGAATACACCTGAAGTTCAGAGTTTTCTAACCAAAAAAAATCCCTGAAACTTGCTCACATCCCCATGCAACCGAAAAGATGAGCACCTACCCCTCCCCCCAGGACAGGATATGGCCTTTCTTGGGCTTTCAAAATTCATAAGTTAAGTGAACATCATGTGAATGATCCTCCTTGTCATCCTTAGATCTTTGGAATGTATATGGAGAATGCGAGAATTTTGCAGTTTTGAAGGGACACAGTGGAGCCATTATGGAACTACATTACTTTTCGGATGGAAGGTATTATCTTTATATGATGTTTTTGCTGAAAAGTTAATTTTCTAATTGAAGTATCGTCTAGACTTGCATCCAGATTTCGTATTTCATCTTTTATGTGGCAATTATGAATACAAAAAGCAAGACCAAAGAGGTTGCTTCAAAACAAAGGGGCTAAATCTCAGAGCTCTGAACATAGTAACTTTGCTCTGAACTCAGAAAAGTTGACGTATTGAAATTGATCGAATCTTGGTTGATAGCCGTAAGTCTGAAGTATTTTTGTTATATTTTTCTTCTGTTGTTTTAGCGTTGGATGTGTACGTAAATTTGATTTACTTCGAAAAGCATGAGAAGAGACCAAAAATCCTTGATCAAAATAACAAACAATCTCCTCACTCAAACACATTATGTGCCTCTCACGAGTAAAGAATCAAGTCTTCATGAAAGCAACGAGGTATATGATGTGATACTTTTGTGCAAAAAATCACCATTAAACCTTGAAGGAAATGAAATGTATAATAATAATAATATTAATAGTAATGATAATATTTACTTTCTTAAGGTTGGCGTGGTATATAGCACTAGGCTAATTAATGCCAACCATTAATGTATTTGTTTTTGACACTATTTAACTCAAAATATAATTGTGTGTCGCTCTAAGCGAGGAGATTACTTATCTCGTTTTCATGCATTTCGAAGTAATGGAATTTTCTTGAATCCAATTTACCTTTACTGACAATGCTGAAAAATAGAAGAAAAATCACAAAAAATGCTTCAGCGTTACGGCTATCAACCAAACAAACTTTGCTTCATTAGAAAACGTCAAGTATTCTTCACAAAACGAATTTTCAAACATGTGACGTACTTTTCGATCCGCTTGGTACATTGTTGAAGGACCAGGGGAATCTAAGCATGCAAGCAGTTGCAAATTTCAAATTTCTTTACTAATGTATCTTTGGTACTGATCGGAAAGAAAAGCATAATACCTTGAAGCAAACTATATTGCTGAGTGTGAATCTGATGATAACATAAATTCAAAAGTGTTGCGTTTAGGGTGATAGCGTCGTGAATTTGCCAGCGAGATACTCACAGTAGAATATAACGCAATTGCGAAGAATTCAAGAGCTTACTTTGCTTACAGCTAACTAAACATCTCCGCAGTTTGCTTAAACCAAAAGACCAAAGCTCTCTTTTGGAGGTGGACGCAAACATGAGCTTTCGAGATTAATATTTCTACTCTCAAAGCATCAATGTCAACAAAAAATCTGCCCCATACTTTTTTGGGACATCCAGTAGGTAGTTTAAATTTGTTTTTATTTGAATGGAGAATGTTACTAATCGAGATTGTTGATGCTTTGAAACCAGCTGCAAAATTGTTGATACTTTGAAACCAGCTGCAAAGGTCTCCCTCAACTACAACATAACTTGCTTCGTATGCTTTAAGACCACGTTAATTACCATCTTTTCCCTCACAGCACTTTAGTAACATGTTCTACAGACAAGACAGTTGCGTGCTGGGATTACGAAACTGGAATGAGGATAAAGCGACTACGAGGTCATACGTCATTTGTAAATAGCTGTTGTCCTGCACGAAGAGGACCGGAGTTGATTGTCAGTGGGTCAGATGATGGAACTGTCAAGGTTAGTCAAGCATCATTAAACTGATCTCCTAATTACACCAATTATCCGTGCCGCTAAGAACTGCATTTTTGACATGCTGGGGGCAGGAGTAGTGACGTTTGAGGCTGTATTCTTTCAGCTGGTTACATTTAAATAGAAAAAAATTCCTGAAAAATCATTGCGTGCTCAGCTTGTACTTTCATTAACTGTGGCTGTACCGGGTGATTCAGAAAGAGGTTGATACGTTTCACGGACTGTGGAATCACGGACTGTGGAATCACAATTACGTGACCGATGTTCAGAACTGAAATATTAATCTGTCAGTCAAAGACGAACTTAAATTTGAAATTTGTTGGTAATCTCATTCAATTTTGATCCAAGTCTAAATGATGAGTGATTTACCAAACAAAAGTTTCACATTCAATATAACCTTTGACTAATAAATTAACATTTTAGTTTTGAATATCGGCCGCATACTTTTTATTCCACAGTCCACCAAACGTGTTAACTTTCTTTTTGGCTCACCCAGCAACTTTCATGTGCAACACAAAAACTGCTTAATGTGGGCATTAACATAATTTGTCGCGTGGAACGTTTCTACCACCTATAGTATAGTTAGGTCTTTATTTGCAAATTCAACAATTGATATTTCTGGTCATACTCGAAAGCTTCTTAGCTAATGTACAGCAAGCATGTTGAATGCTTTTCATTATCTCAAATCAAAACCATTTGTGAGCGTTGCGAATTTTTCCACCATCATTACAAAGTATAAACAGCAGGATTGAAAATCCTTATTATCGCAATGGAAAGTTAGGTAAACAATGAGTCGCTATCAGAAAATCTATGATTTATTTCTCTTATTGCTAAATCTTTGTTTGTGCTAATTATTATGGTTAAAATCCTCAAATTGATCGCTGTGTGTACGCTGCAAGCTGCATATATTATTTATGAATTTTAAATCTTTTAACAGACAGATTTGATGATGATAGATAACCAATAAAAAAGTTGATTACAAATTGTTCTATGTCGAAGGTGACCTCAATTTAATTTATCTGTATCTCTACATCTACAGGAAAAGCTGTTTTCCAGCAATTTGCAATGAAGATGATGTTTCGTTGTTAGCGCTAAGCGCTAGGATTTCAGAAATAGAGCAGACCTAACGAGTCTGTGACCCCTTGTCATGACGCATATGTAGTAGGGTTCTACCTATTATCGAGCCCTGACCGCTTGACTGTTTTGGCTGCCATGGCTGCTAATTCAAAAGATGACACCACTGCGCCACAATGTCGTCAACTAATACGCCATCAACAGTACACTCGAAGTCGCAGAAGAAAGATAATGCCATGGCTAACAGACGATTCCAGAAAAGCTGGCGTAGAGGGGCATTTGACCAAGATGCATCGCGTTATTAATGGAGTCAACGCTGACTGTATAGAAATTCGACCATCAAACGCAATGCATCTTGGTCCAATGCCCCTCAATCTCTTCTTTTCTAGAATCGTCTATTCGAATTCCTGAATGAATTAAATCCACTTTGAAACCTTTCGTGAAGAAATTTTCGCCTGAAAAAAGCTTTCGCGTTTTTCGTTGTGTTTATGTAAATCCGCAAAAGTATCTTCTGCAAAAGACCTAAAATTTTCAGTTCACGAAATTTTATTCCCATGAAAAGTTAATCCGTTGAAGTTTGCTACCAACGCTTTAAGCCTAGAGGTAGCTTTTGGTGTCCTTACAATTAACTAGCAGTTGACAATAACCATATGGACATATTGTCATCCCTTTATCTAAAATTCTCGAAATGTACATGTTTTCTCTTAATATTTCTGAAAGTGAATCCCACAATTCTAATCCCCTGAGATATTTCGATTGATTGAACCACGAAAGTTAATAGACCTTTTTACTTCTTAAAAAAGAGGCTTGGATCGAGCGTCCAAATCTGGTAATTTGGGAGGAAAACGAAAGAACGACCGCCGTTCTCAATGTCTCAGTGGATGCACTGCTAGCTAGCTGTGGCATGAAGTTGCTTCGTACCTCAAAACTTTTCCGAGTTTTTTATCAACTACTTTTGTGCAAAATTAGTTAGCCATTGTTTAGTTTACATAGAGGCAAGTGTTATTGGTCTTTTTGCTTTGTTTCTCGTTATTTTCATTCAATTATAGCTGACTTTTCTTTAATTTGAATAACGACGGTTGAAACGTGAACTTCGATTTGCAAATTCGCAAAATGAGACCCTTGATTGTATTGCTCGCACTGTTACACAACAAAATCAGCCAACGACAAATGAAAATAATGAGAAACAAGGCCAAAAGGCAAATTCAGTGTATTTAAACTGAACCAGTCGTAAGTCAATTCGAGCAAAGTTATCGTTGCTTAACTCTCTGAAAGTGTTCTGAGATCTGAAGGAACTTCTTGCCGCAGCTAGCAGGTATCTATCAAAAACGGGAGTTGTATTTCCATTTCTTTCAAACAAATTTAGCAGATTTGGACGCTTGATCCAAACCTCTTTTTCAAGAAGTAAAAAGGTCTGTTCCGAAAATTTCACCCTTTTCTTGTAGCCGTCAAAGTTTCTTCGTTGAAAATTAAGCTAAACAGAAACCTTGCCGTTAAATTTCTGATACATCAACTTCTTTAGAACTAAAGTTAGACAAGGACTTGAATAGATGTTTATGCAGCCATGTAACAGAACTGAATCGTTGACCCTTCCATCTTTGATGGCCATATGACAGCCTAAATGTTGTTTTATGTCCAACTAAATCCATTTGTTTCCAGGAAATGTCGTGTTTTCGACAAAAAATACGGGCTGATTGAATACGAATCAAATCGCCCAAAGTCGGTTCGAATTGTTCCATTCTTGAATCCAACATAACTTGTCTTTGTATATTCTTTCTGTGAATGAATGGAAGCTTTTAAAATGTGGTCAGGATTAAAGGAACGCTTCCCTTGCACTCAGCTATGCAAAGGATATATCTAAGCCTAGATGACAGAAATATGCTAGGAAATGTCCTAAGAAGCAGCATGTATTCTGATAAATCACTATCCTGCTTGTATCAGTATAGTGGGTCAATTAGAATTCGCAATAACTCCTTCGGAATTCCTTACATTTTTATATTTCATATTAAATTTACAACACGTCTTTTACTAATTTACACTACCTACTAACTCCTTCAGCGGATACAGCAACGATTAAAGGCCATTGCATGATAACAGGAAAAACTGAAGTCTGTTCCATGCCAGATGAAAAAACGCCAAGTTTCTCTTACATTAAAATACCCTGACAATTTTCTAGTGAATGAATTTGAAAAGAAGCACATCTAGTGTCAATTGTGATGAAAATTTTCTCCTTGTGTCAGCAGCACATAGAGATTAAGTGACGTATTTCTGATTTGTATCTGCTGATACAAGTAGAAAAATTGTTGATTGAATCGATAACTTATTTGTCGATTTGTCGATAACTATTAGAATTATAACTAAAAGCTTTTTTATCAGTTAGAAAGATAAAAGTGGTCCCATAGAGTGTCTGAATGACTTTGAATTTGAAATCAATGATTCGTGGCAAATCAAAATCTATTTTATTGCACTCATAGATCCAGGATTAAGATAAAAGTGGTTCCATAGAGTGTCTGAATGAATTTGAATTTGAATAACTGCATTTCAAAGCTGTTTGTGAAGGAATATCAGACGTGGGCGTATCACACACAATAATAGTACACTGAAACTTTCTGATTTCTAGAAATGAGGAAGCAACAAGCTCTTTCCTATGGAGAGCTTTCTACATTGCTTGAAACATTTTCTAATGAAATGAGGCTGGTTTGTCGAAGTGTGTTATTACTGACTCTGGTTATTATAAATGGTGTCCAACGTTTTTCATACTGCTATCTAGTCGATGTACAGGGTGTCCCAAAAACATGTGCGTCGTTTGAATGGCTACTGTGGAGGAGCCATAAATCCAACTTTCCTCTTTTTCAGATTTGTAAATAGAAGTGATTTCAACTTAGAGTTTAGCACCGAGTTTGTGTAAATCTGACAAGTGGTTGCTGATTTATTGAGAAAGAAAATCGCAATCCCTCGTTGCTTCAAAACCAGATCCGTACTTAACCTTATAACTTGAATTTTAACATTAAATGAACTTAAAATGTACACGTATGCCAGGAAACGCATTTGGGAGTAATTAATGACCATATAACTCAAGAATATTGACCAAGCAGCATGCTGAACGCAATATTGTTGGTTTAAAACGACTTCATCACTTTTGAGAAGCAAAATATCTGATGGACACATGCCATGGCCTGCAGCACTTGTGTTGCACATTACCATTCCTAGCAACCCTAGATGTGTCCAATATTCTTGGTTGTCACAAAATTCAATGTATGACTATCTGTCTCACTTATGAACATCAGAAAACAGGGCTAGGTATATTTTTTTCAATCAATTTCGTTGATTTTAACGCAATGGAGAATAATGAAACCTCTGGTTTTGAGGCAGCCAATAACATTGGCTTTCTTGCTCCATAAATCAGCGACAAGTGATCAGATTTACTCAAACTCGGTGTCAACCTTTAATTTGAAGTCTCTTCTGTCAATAATTTAAAAACAGACAAAATAGATTTGTGGCTGCTCCGCAGAAGCAACTCGAACAGCGCACATGTTTTTTGGGGCACCCTGTATACCACAAACGAATTTTTAAGTATTTCTGTTATGTTCCAAAGGGGGTAATGACGTGGAACTTATGAAACCAAATTTTATCTCAAAGAACTCGATTGTTAGTCAGAAATTGAATTTGGTTTATTTCTTGTTTCTTCTGTGTTCTCACCTTCCTCTTATCTTTTCTTCCAATCTTTTACTTCCTCTTCCTGCCTTGTCGTTTGTTTCCTTAGTTTTTTCCAGCTACATTTTATTTGTTCTGTATTTGTATCAAAGATTCGCATGCTTCACAAATTTGCCCGTTTTTTTTCCTTTCCTTCCTTCCATCTTATTCTTCCTGCGTTTAATTTCCTTCTTCTTCCGGCCGCATTTTATTTCATGGCGTTTTTAGACCAAAGTCAGCCTTGCATCTGATCATGGGTTACATCAGTTTTTTCGTTCCTATATTCTTGTGCTCGGTACCCTTGTATCCCTTTGCCATTAAACAAGCAAACAGAACATTTACAACAACAGCAACCTTAGTAGGTATCTGATTTGGGTCATAAGAGTCATGCCAAGAATAAGAGAACTGAATCACCGCTGATTCGAATCATTTTCTACGACCATAGAAATTAATAACAATCAACCATCGTTTGTTCCAAATGCATAGTTCTATCTCGCATCTATTGTGTTGAGCTCAGAATTTATTGCAGCCAATCAGAAGATACGTAACAGACTGTCTTTATATGTGCACGAGCAATGTGCTGGTATTGTACTGTATCTGCATTTAGAATTGTTGCTTCTTTTCATATTGAAAATTTTCCTTGTTTTCTTTATAGCTCTGGGATCGAAGAAAAAAGGGTGCCTTGCAAACATTTCAAAATACATATCAGGTATTCATCTGTCATCATTGTAGTTAATACTGTCAGACAATTCTGGAAGTTTTATCTTAAGTTTGATTCAAAAACGAATAGAAATGCGCTAGAAATGCATTAGGAATCAAGGGAAAAGGGTCGAAATTATGTTTGCCTCAATGTGAGATTTTGCCGGCGTGTTTTTAGATCTTTGTTGTTTTTTTGTTTGTTTGTTTGCTTGTTTGTTTATTTGCTTGTTTGTTTGGTTGTTTTTTTCTTTCTTTGTTTTTTGGTTTGAAAAACATTTCATTCCTCTCAAGAGCTAAGAATTAAATCTTTATAAATGCAATAGCATGTATGGTATGATAGTTTTATAAAAATCACTTTTAAGTCAAATTATTTGCATGTAGCTCTGAGTTAGCGGCACTTAGCATTTATCCGCATTTCGAAGTAAAGGAACTTCCATAATCCAATTTTACCTATGTTTGTAATTCCCAGAAAAAAGGAAGACAAATCACAAAAATGCTTCAGCCTTTCGACTATTAGCCAAAATTTGATTAATTTCCATGCCAGTATTCTTCGCTTAATGGATTTTCAAACATGTGAGTTCTTTTTCGTCCACCAGGTAGACTTACAGAATTTTACAATCCAAATGAATTAAAACTAACTTTCGACACATCCTGGCAAGCACTTAGAGGTCATATTTGCAAGCACATACTGTCATGTGTAAACTCATTTGGATGGAAGAAAAGAAAATTGATTCCATTTAGAAGCTATATAACTCAGAAGAATGCGTTTAGAATTAATGATTTTAATGAAATGCGGAATCCCAATTCAAAGACGTTTTTATTCCAATGTAAAGCCTGACAATTTGATAACTACTTATTATATTCTTTCAGAGCGATGTTGTTTTTGTCAACAGATGGTTGATTTTGACCCACCCTGGTAGATCTGTCTAATCTACAAAGTCGTTTCACTTAACGTAAAATGTCTGTTTCTTTCAGGTTACATCTGTTTGCTTCAACGATACAAGTGATCAAGTATTCTCTGGTGGAATAGATAATATTGTCAAGGTACAAAGTAACAAGGAGCGTGTTTGTTACCCTTTGTGCCAGAGTCTCAAATAAGTGAAACGATAACTAAAAAAGTGAAGAGAGAGGAGAAACGAGAATACAACTTAGCAGTGTTCTGGAAGAAAGTGGCCATTCATTAAGCAGACCCCGATAAAGGCAGTCATTTCCACAGTCAAAGACTACCAAACGTTAGGGGAAGAGGATCGATTGGTTACACCAGAAAAGCCATAATTTCGCTTTCTTTTTATTTATTTTTTCTTGCTTTCTCCGGCCCTTACTTTCGAGGCTCTGGGTCCAAGGGTAGCCTTTTTATGAGTTATATGATTTGAAATATATGTTTCGCTGTGGTAAGTAGTGTAGATCCCGTTTTTTTATCAATGTAATCAAATTTGAATATCTGGCATCGAAAACAGCTAACGCGTTTCAAAATTCACAGTACCTGCAGTATTTTATAGAGATGGACGAATCAAACTTCGTCCCACAAGAAAATTTCAAGTAATCTTGTTGCAAGTTTCATTTCATATTTCTGAAATTGCGCTCTTGCAAGATTTCGTACGGTATTACCAATTGTTTTCAAAGCCTTTCATAGTAAAGCCCGAGACATTTTGAATGTCGTTCTTAGGGAGTCATTTTTCGTTGACTCTGAAATTCGTACTTATGAAGTTCGAATGAAATGGACAGTATTCAAAATGTTTTGCATGTTTTTCTTGGCACTTGTCACCACTAAATTATCCAAGGTTATGCTAATTTTTTCGATTTCAGGTGTGGGATCTACGTAAAAACGATGTTTTATACAAGATGCGAGGACACACTGATACTGTGACTGGTTTTAGGCTTAGTCCGGATGGATCATTCCTCCTTTCCAATGCAATGGATAACACAGGTAAAGAGATCTACCACATCAGCTTTCCAGTTAGTCATATCTCCCTCCTTTGAAATATCAGGCGTGCCTAAAGGAATTTCCATATTTTTGGCAGCTATTTGCCAAGAAAATTTCGATTTTTTTGCCTTTCCTGTCTTAAAAATAATAATAATAATATAATAATAATAATAATATTAATAATAATAATAATAATAATAATAATAATAATAATAATAATAATAATAATAAATTGCTGCACAGGATCAAAGCTTAGCAACAAGATCATACCACAATAAGATCATCAAAGACGGCACTGACCCCAAGTGTAGGATGTGCAATGAATTCGAGGAAACTATTGACCATATTGTAGCTGGCTGTCCAGTACTCGCAAAGACGGAATATATACAGCGACATGACAAGGCAGCAGGATACCTACATTGGAGAATATGCAAAAATTACCATTTCCCAACTGCAGATAAATGGCATGAGCACAAACCTGAGAAATTGACTGAAAATGAAGCTGCCACCGTACTATGGGACATGCCTGTAAGCACAGACAAAGAGATAAAAGCTAATAGACCTGACATAATTATCAAAGACAAGAAAGAAAAGAAATGCATTATGATTGACATGAGTATACCATCTGAAAGAAATGTATCGATTAAAGAAGTAGAGAAGCTGTCCAAGTATAAAGATCTTGAAATTGAAGTAACAAAAATGTGGGAAATGAAGACATCGACAGTTCCAATTGTAGTGGGAGCACTGGGACTCATCAAGAAAGGCCTTGAGAAGTACGTCAGTCAAATTCCTGGCCACATACGGATTGAAGAATTGCAGAAGATTGCTCTCCTCGGAAGCGCCCACATCCTGAGAAGAACGTTGTCCATCAAGTGAACACTGCTGTTGCCTTAGGGACATGGACTGACCTCGGCACAGTGGCGAGAACTGTACTGCATTAAAAGCAAAGAACAAATAATAATAATAATAATAATAATAA
>REGL01000893.1:67727-82119 GCA_004194395.1 Aurelia aurita complex sp. Pacific | reverse complement strand
ACTTCATCTCACGCATTGTCTTGATCGAAGAGAAGAAAATTAACAGAACAACACCTGTTTCATATTTACTTTCTGCAAAACTTTGATATTTTTCACAGCGTCTTGGCAAACAGATATAGGAAATTGCTAGATTATTCAGCAAAAGCTGCAGCATATTTGTGAGAAGATTATTCAGTTTCCTCATTTATTACGTAAATCCGTTATTGCTGTTTCGTTTTTAATAAGATAGCATGATTGTTAATGCAAACACCTTCACGTTTCCTGTTTGGGAAGATGAGAATTGGCATAATTGGTTGATGCAGCTGCTTGAAAAACTAGACGATACTAATGAGTTCGATTTATGTGAATCTTCCTAAGATGCAAAGTAATTTGTTCATCTATGTTTTCAATTAATTGCTGACTGCTGTTTTAAGAAATGTTGCAAAATTGTGTGCACAGTTTGAATTTTATGCGCTTCAAAACTTATCAAAAGTCAAATATGCCATAAAGATATCAAATCTTCTGGTGCCAGTTACATCAAATACTAAAAATTTTCTACCACCAGGTGAGGAAAAAACGCACAGTGTTTAAAATATATACTGCTCCCTGAAAGTCAAAGGAATGATATCGAAAATTTTCTTGGTTCGTAGCCGATATGTTCAGTTAGGTGATGTTTATATGGAGGAGGGTCAGCCTTCTTTGCCGAGATCTCACATTCTGGTCTAATCCTTTATAACATTCTTTTCGTTAATATGAGAGTAGAGCTAGCCCTCCTCGGCGAAATCTCTCTATTGCGTACTCGAGATCTCACCTAGCAGGGCTGGCATTTCCCGTCTAAATGCAATCAAGAGGGTTGGCAGAAAAAATCTTCTAAGCGGGCTAGCAGTAACGATAGAATCAACGTAGAACAATAGTATTAGAATGGTTTGTGCCATCATGTCTAGCCCTCCTAGATGGGCTAGCTCTCCATGCAAACGCGAAATGAAATCCAGCCCTCGTAGGAGGGCTAGCCCTCCTCATAAAAACAGCACCTTAGACCGAGAAACTAACCCGGCTTTTATCGGTCATTCCTTCCCGTGGCTATGGTTGTTTTTCTGCAGAAGGCTCTCTTCAGTAACCTGCAAAAACGAGTGGAAACAGTGACCAAAATTCCTGGTTTTCCTTCCTATTAACGATGGCATTTACAAATATTAGCACACGTTATCCTCCTAGGAGAATGGAAGCCCCCCTGATAGCTTTCTTGTATGATATTCTTTATCTCGTACTTGTTTATCCTACCAGAAGGAAATCACATGCTGTGGATATGGAAGTCTTTGCTGTAAGGCAGAAATCGTTGGGGGATATGGTGGCGATTTGAGGCCACCTTGGAAGGCTACTCAAGGGAGCGTCCTCATCATTTCCCTAATAGTTTCGGAAGAAGATGGCCGATTTCAGCCAGGAAATTCCTAAATTTATTTACTTGTCTGTTATTCAATAAGATAATATAGAATATTATTGCTGTGATATTGAGGGGAAAGTAGCCTTTCACATACCTTACGTTTGTTTTGACTCATCCGGTAACAGTATCAATTATTCTAGCAACTGCTTTAAATCTTCAAAATTCGGAGCCTAACTTTGATAATTTAGATGACTAAACCAAGAGGAGTTTAAAATATGTGCGAGCAACTTTTGAAACTAGACTTTCATAATATTAAGCCAATCTATTGTCACAAAGTTTGAAACATTGAAAACAATTTGTTTAACTGCAGCACAGTAACTATGACTGCAGGTAGTCGTGTCTTGACATTTGACAATGCGTAATTGAAGGAAAGAATATTTATATACAAGATTTACGATCAAGAGCTGAAAACTGACAGTACTTTAACATTTAACCACCTTAAAATAGATGTGTTCAGGCTGATTTGAAGTAATTTGAATTTTCTGAGCGGATAGGAATTTTATTGTTTACCAGAGAAAATGTGGGTTTAAAGTTGAACAGTAAGTTACGGTTGAGTGACCTTTCGTTATGAATTTCTCCCCCCTCGGAAAATTCCACTGGCTGGAAAAACTGCCTTATCACACCAAATTAGCACGGGCATTATTTTAACGCGGCCGAAATTTTTTAAGGGATCACAAAGTACGTGAATGGAGAAGCTAGTTTCTCAATTCTGCTATGATTAACGCAAGTTAACATGGCTTTAATTTTTCAATTCGCGTTGATTAGTGCGCCCTGCTAATCTGGTGTGATGAAATAGCCTTTAGATCTATCATGAACGAACAATTTTGTCTTTCGGAGGATTTGAAAATACTTGTTTGGACTTGCTACAAATCTCTTGCTAAGTTGCTGAAGTCCAATACTTCAACTAATTCTCCGTGCTTAAGCTCTCATCAAGAAACTAACTGCTTCAAACTTTTTATATGATTGTGGATTTGTGGATCTTTTGTTAAAGTTATGTTTATTCTATGCAAATATAATTTATTTCAAGTGAAAGATTTTATCACTGAGCTACAAGAAAAGAAAGAACATTTTCCCCGTTTTTTCAACCAGCCTCCGAAGATTTTCCGTCCGAAACATTTGGATGTTAATGTGTCACCTCTCTTTCATGCTGTTGCATTCTCATAATTCGATCTTTTTTTATGTCATTTTCAGAATTTGCTCAAATGTTGTTGGTCGCCAGATGGGCGTTTCATTGCAGCAGGATCTGCTGATAGGTACGTCAACTAATATCTCTAATTTCATTCCTTCATCTTATGTTCGTTATGTTCGTTATGTTCGGCACCAAACACGGAAGATATGAGTTCAGAAGTTCAAAATTTGGAGGGCACCTGAAACCAGAGGTTTTGAGAAAAGGTCTACGCATGATTTGACACCAATGGCATTTGCAAAAGAATTCTCAACTTTGACCTTTAGTTTTTACTTTTGAAAAGAATTATACTTTGAATCGCTTCAATTGTTCTTGAAATGACTTTTCCTTTGATGGATCAGTCCTTGCATTGCATCCCATCCCAAGTTTTTTCGATCCAAGATGAGGAAAAGGAGCACATGCACGCTTATTTTGAAGATGCAGCACGACTTTATCATTTTTACCATATTTTCATTATATTCATTTAATGAGAACCATGCCCCTACGTCTTTTATTCTTTTNTTCATGCTGTTGCATTCTCATAATTCGATTATGTCATTTTCAGAATTTGCTCAAATGTTGTTGGTCGCCAGATGGGCGTTTCATTGCAGCAGGATCTGCTGATAGGTACGTCAACTAATATCTCTAATTTCATTCCTTCATCTTATGTTCGTTGTGTTCGTTATGTTCGGCACCAAACACGGAAGATATGAGTTCAGAAGTTCAAAATTTGGAGGGCACCTGAAACCAGAGGTTTTGAGAAAAGGTCTACGCATAATTTGACACCAATGGCATTTGCAAAAGAATTCTCAACTTTGACCTTTAGTTTTTACTTATGAAAAGAATTATACTTTGAATCGCTTCAATTGTTCTTGAAATGACTTTTCCTTTGATGGATCAGTCCTTGCATTGCATCCCATCCCAAGTTTTTTCGATCCAAGATGCACGACTTTATCATTTTTACCATATTTTCATTATATTCATTTAATGAGAACCATGCCCCTACGTCTTTTATTCTTTTCAAAAGCAAAAGACTGAAAATAAAAGTTTACAGGTGCTTTGGAAAATGTCCGTGACACAAATCATAACTAGGCCCTTTATCAAAACCTTTGGCTTTGGGTGCACTGTAAATTTTGACTTTGCGAACTTGTATCTCCGGTGTTTCGTGTACGATTTTCAAATGCAAGGTATGTGCATCTAAGTTGAAGATTGATAATTTTAGCTGTGAACTCGGAGAGTAATGATATCTTATCGTTTTGCTCCTATTGCCATTCAAAAGGGGGTACTTTTTTCTAAGACACCCCGTACTCACGAAAAACAAAGCTAACGTTGCAAATAATGAGATCTGAATTTTCTTTTGCAGATTTGTTTATGTTTGGGATACTGTAACTAGAAGAATATTATACAAGCTACCTGGCCATAACGGATCAGTGAATGACGTAGATTTCCATCCAATGGAACCAATTCGTAAGTATAGAAATTCAACACGATAATGAAACATACCGGATGAACCAGAGAAAAGTTCCCACTTTCGAAAGGCCAGGATAAACACACACTAGGCCAATTGTACTTGTTTTTGATTTAATCTTTTGCCAATATCCTTTATTATTCTGGGTTATTCTTTGTAGATTTTTCGGATGCCAATTTATCGATATATTAACGATTTCTCGAAATTTTCTGGCCTGCAGACTGCCCAAAAAGATCGAAAGACAGTGATCAAATTTCCTACAGATTGAACTTGGCAGAACAAAAGGAGTGCTCTTCGAAATTAGTAGGGAGTTTGGAAATGGATTAGGTACAATTTGTCGCACGAGCGCGCGGTCATTCAAATGATTGCGCAAGTTCAATTTCAAAGAAATGATAAAACAACTGAGAGTCTTTGTATTAATAATGATTACATTAAACTTGCGCAATCATTGAACGACCGCTCGTGCGACAGATTGTACCTAATCCATTTTCAAAGTCCCTGGTCATTTCGAAGAGCATTCCCTTTGTTCTGCCAAGTTCAATCTGTGTGAAATTTGATCACTGTTTTTCTTTCTTTTTGGGCAGTCTGCAGGCCAAAAAATTTCAAGAAATCGTTAATATATCGACAACTTGGCATCCGAAAAATCTACAAAAAATAACCCAGAATAATATAGGATATCGACAAAAGATTGAATTAAAACAACTAAAATTGGCCTTATGTGTGATTTATCCTGGCCTGTCGAAATTAGAAACTTTTTTCTGGCTCACTCGGTACTTAAATCTGTTTCTTCAGTCACTAATCAATCACACAATGAAAACAATGTTCACACCGGACGTTTTCATATGTTAATCAGTGTCTCGCAAATAGGCGATAACGCTAAAGATGGTGACAAAAAACTTTTGACCATTAGACGTTGCGTCCAAATTAAGCATCTTTAACGACTGTATATGAATTTGATTAAAGGATGCGATGCATCGTGGTAACAAGCTCCCTGTTGCCATCTTTAGTGCTATCTTCTACTCGTCTCAATATCTTGTTATAGTTTTGATTTCAAAAGCAATTTGAATTTGTCTACTCCCAGGAGATTATACAAGTCAAAACATGAAACTTTTTCAACCACAAGCTGAATCTACAAATTTTTGTCAATGTTTGATATTGACTAATTATAAAAGAGTACGAATCTCACAAAAAGGATGTTTGCCTCTTGTAAGGGCAAGAAAGATCTCGTATAAGTCAACGTTGACCGCATAACATGATTACATGATTTGACAGCATAACATGATTACAAAATTCACAGCAACCAACAGAAGTTTCAAATTTAACTTAATCAAACAAAATAGAGAGATAAGCTAAATGCTATCAAACGCCTCCAGATAGTTGTCAAATCAAATGTACGCCGAACAGCGCATGATCATCAGCATTGTAGAGAAACATGTGAGCAATTTAAACAATAAGAGAGGGAATCGAACCCGCAACCAGCAACTATAGTTTCAAATCATGCGCTCGAGCCCCGCTTTTTTTTATATAATATATTCCAAATAAAATTTACAATACAGATTACGAACTACATTACGTACAAAATTACTCTACAATACTACTAGGACGATCAACCCCAGGGAGCAAAAGGCTGTGTCTACCCCGAGGCCATTAAATAAAGATAATAAAGGAAAAGAAACTACTTTAACTATGGGACAAAATCGGGTGGCTTATGAAGGGATGGGTAAGTGGCTACAGAAATTCACTCGAATCGACCAGTTTCATGGATAAAATGTAGCATTAGCTCAAGAATTTGTTTATTTAGTGAAATAGGAAAATCTTTATTGCCATACAATAAAAGTTTTAGTAAAGCTTCATTTGCAAGATTTACATATCCAAGTGGTCGTATTAATGCATAGATTCCAGCAAGCCCCGCTTTTGTCATTTTGTCATTTTGAATCTCCTCTTCCTGCAATCCTGATGCAGTGTTAAAGGTGATCTGAAACGATCATTTTTGTTGATGCAAATGATTATGAATGTTGAATGATAAAGAATGCCGTTTAAAATGTTTGATACCTTGTTGTATTTTCGAATTATCCATCATTTCATATCATTGGCTGATGACGTCATTTTGTTTGCAAAAAGTAAAGAAAGTATACAAGGTTGACTATGTTTCCAAATGGAAATCGACTCAAAGAACTTTTCTTCAGTTAAAATGCCTTTCTAAACATCATATCAATTCATGAGACAATTTCTATTACATTTATTCAGATTAACTTCAATGTCTCCTACAACTGTAATCTTTCAAAGATCAGATACAGCTTTATGTCCACATATTATCATAGTAATTTGCAAACAAAATGACGTCATCAGCCGGTGCTTAGAATCAGTGGATAACTTGAAAACGAAATGAGATATCAAAGAAATCTAAACAGGATTCTTTATCATTCGACAGTGCCGTTCATTTGCACCAATAAACATTTCGCTTCAGATCACCTTTAAACTAGGATCAAAGTGAGAGTTTTAGCACTTTTGTTTGGTTTTCACAGTTAATAGTATGATCCAACTTGAAGTGGATAGCTCATACAAACACAGGCAGGGTCATTTTTCATTTTCATTTTTCATTATTTTTACACGGTAGCCCCGTCAATCGAGAGGATTGCTTTACAGGGGGCCGTGCCAAACTTTACAATATTACTAAAAATTACTAAAAGATTACCTATATACCTATATTTACAATCTAAAAAAAATAAATGGAAAATAATGGAGTTAGCCTGAGAGAGGCAAATTACTCTTTAGCCTGCTTTTCAAGATGCTAAGAGAGGGCGCTTGTTTGACATCCAAAGGCAATTCATTCCAAGTCTTTGCACCCCGGAAAGATATCGCTTTCTGCCCATTGCAAGTTTTCATCCTTGGAACAAGGACATCGGCAATGGCATTCTGCAAATTCATACTGATATCACGCGCAGAGTTTCTCTTGAAAAGGTTTGAAAGATAGCCGGGTGCAAGACCTGACAATGCTTTGTATGTAATAGTAGCTGTCTCGCATTTTATCATTTCCGTAACTGTTGGCCAATTTAGTCCCTTGATCAAATTTGAGGCGGATATATCATAGCTGCTATTGGTGACAATTCTTGCAGCTCGATTTTGCAATTTTTGTATGGTTTGCAATCTGGTTTCACTGAAGCCTCCCCAAACAGAACAGCAATAACGGAAATGTGGCTCTACGATGCCATGATACATTTTGATTAAGGTATCCTTGGGTACGAATTTTTTGGCATACTTCAAAAATCCTAGAGCACGAGACAGTTCTATTGTACTTCCTTTGCCAGCATGTGAAGTTTGTTTAGAAGGAATACGGAGAAGGAATTTGGTTCTTAATGCGATGATAGAATGTCTTAAGATCCTTTGATTCACATTATTTGATGACAGTCAACATTTTACACCTTGCTCATTCAGCCGGTGTCCTTTTTTGTGACAGTATACATCCCAAGGGAGAGATGACCTGCGGTCCGATGGCGGTCTGCCGCTCAGCTGAACTGTACTTTTTCTTCACAGTTGTTCTTTAAGCCTGTTTTCCACGAGGTGGAATTTTTCGCTCGAACTCCAAATTCCGCTCGAACTTTTTTCTGGGCATGCGCAAATCAAAAAACATATTGTGTGCTCGAGCTCTGCGCATGCCCAGAAAAAATTCGAGCGGAATTTGGAGTTCGAGCGAAAAATTCTGCCTCGTGGAAAACAGGCTTTAGGTATCCATTTTCATCGAATTTTTCACGGATTTCAACCAAATGAACATGTATCTTTCATCGAAGATCTGCCAAAAAAAGACCCATACGTGGAGGATTTTCGCGGTGCAACCCATGCCGTCTCCCACAGGCTACACCAAAATAGATAACAACTTTGTTGACCAGCAAGCATCCTTGTCCGTTTGCATCAGTTTATTAAAAGTGTTGTATCAATTTTCTTCTTTTTTCCATTCAGTGTTATCTGGTGGTAGTGACAAGAAGATATATCTAGGAGAACTGCAAGCCTAACAATGGATCACAATCATTTGGACATATGAGCACATTAAACTGCTGGGGAGAATTTGGCATCCAGTTCCGAGATAACTAAAAATCTCGATGAGGTGCACCACACAGACAGTAGTGATTGGCGCCTGAAGGTCGCAAGTACAGCCCAGAACTATAATGGCAACATTTGATAATGTTATTTTTACTAACAATGGGGCTTTTTTAACACTGAAGCTGTACTGTAAATTTATGGTACCTTTTTGAAGTTATAGTGACTAGTATTAAGCCCCTACGAGCAACCATATTAGTGAAGTTTTTCGAGAAATTGAAGTGAAATCTGGCTCAGTGCATAGAAAGGAAGACGAAAGAAGGTGGCTCGTGGAAAAAGCACGGAAAGGAATTCTCAGTGATACAAGAGTTAGGCAGACGAAACACGTTCGTTGTCAGTTAGGCCATATGTTCACAAGATACCAGGGAAAATCGAACGGGAAAGTATGTAATCGTACCAAATTTTGACCAGCGTTTTACATCGTGTCGGCACACTTTGAAAATGTGATGGTACCAAACCAAGCTACATGTTGGCACCAAAGAAATTTGGTCAGAGAATTAAGCCGCCTTGTTTCAAAATTATTTTTATCTCCGTATCGTTTCAGAAAGGTTTTCTCGCAATATTCAAGTGTTCACACCACGGCATTTTCAAATTGTGCCGGTAATATTTATGCAGTTTTTCGTGAAAAGGAGGCCTATCTGTAACAATTTAGGGCCGTTTTTAAGTTCTACCGACAACTTGTGAACAATGTCGTAGTCTAGAAGCATAAAATGCAGATAAAGAAATTATAAGCGCAATGATACTCATCCAAGGGCATCTTTTAACATACAAAGTGGTAGGGACATTCCCCATTAGCCCATTTAATGTCCCCAAAAGTCCTGCACGTTTTCCCCACCAGTGAGGTGCCCTGTTCCACCAAAAATTGCTTGCAGAATATCATAAAATCAGCATCAGAATTTTATCAACTTTTGTTCTCAAATTTTTCATCTCGTTTTACAGTTTGCGTTGATGATACGAAAATTACTTTGTTTCTTTAAATTCATCATTTGAGTGAGTTCTAAACTGATGACATTTACGTTGCAGGACAGTTAAGGTAACAGAGACTGATTCTCTTGGATGTACAAACATAACTAGCTATTTCTATTGACTCTGTAGATGCCCTTTGGGGCTATCTTAAGGTTCCCTTTCAATAGATTCCACACCTGTCAAATGTATTGAAAGATGCCCCGTACTAATCCAATTTAAGAGTTGATGTCAATTCTCACAAGATTACCGCTCCGTAAATATGACACAACTATTGACACTTAGAGGGTCTGTAGGAAAGTTGGGACCTGTCAGAACACACTGCACAACAATTCCAAATTCTTACCGCACAATAATTCCAACCGGGTTATTTTTCTACTTGGAAATGATGTGAAATCATTTTGGAATGGTCGGTAAAGCTCAGTTCACATGAATAGGGGAATACCATTTTGCAAACTCATTTTAAAACAGTTTTAGCGAAATATCACTTTGAAATGGAATAAAACCTTTTTGATTCCATCCATATGCGTCTTAAAGGCACCGGTTTATCGCTGACCGGGGCAAAAATAATGTTGACGAATCTTCGTCTTGTTTCTTGTGTATTTCTAGCATACTTTTATTCTTGTGTGAACATACTGTAGCTTAAAGGGTGAACGCATCTGTTGGACGAATTTTCCTGCACTTTGTTCAGTTTCAAAAGATTGAAGGTAATGACAAAAGTTAACAGAGACTTTGGATTCATTCATGATTTGAATAGAAGCCCTACTTGGAATTGTTAATAACTATTTGATGTTAGCGCACTCATGACCAATGTCAATTTCTTTTCAATCATAAAGCAAAAGTTGTGATTTACTCGCGATTGAAATTAAAGCAAAGAAATTCCTGAGGATAATGCAAGGATTAAGAAGTCTTTGGCCTTCACTGCTAATGACTTTGGCACTATTATTGTGCGATAACAAAATGCTGTCAGCGGTTTGTCAGCAAAACTTCAGGATAGCGTTAACGAACAGATATTTGTGTGGACTCAATGCCTTGAATTTAGATTAATGCAAACCTAAGTCCAGGTTGATCCAGGCAATCAAGAAATGGTCAGAATTAATTTTGTGTTTCTCAGTCTCCATATTGGAAGATCGGGTAGTTTTGACAACAAGCATCAAATCTGTCTGTAGGTAATTTGATTACTCTATTTGTTAAGTAGAATTATTTTTGTTACGTTCCTTCCTAGTTCAGCATTCTATGAAAAGAGAATTTTGTCGAGGTCAATTTGTTATTATTCTCACTGATATAATGTACTGCCTAGTGGTCCTGGGAGGGGGACCACTTCGATAATTTCTTAGCTAATATGCGCCAAAATGCTCCTGAAAAGATATTTCATTTTGGTGTAGATGCAAAAAGTTCCATGAGCAATATCTTGCTTAGCCTCTTGAAATCAAGTCTTGTCTAAGGTGCTGTTTATATGGAGGAGGGCTAGCCCTCTTTGCCGAGATCTCACGTTCTGGTATAATGCTTCATAAAATTCTTTTTCGTTTACATGAGAGGAGGGCTAGCCCGTCTATGCGAGATCTCGCTATTGCATACCCGAGCTCTCGCCTAGGAGGGCTGAAAATTTCCCATGTAAACGCAATCAAGAGGGCTAGCCCTCCTAGGCGGGCTGGCGGAAACAATAGAATCAACGTAGAACAATAGGATTAGAACGGTTAACGCCATCATGTCTAGCCCTCCTAGAAGGGCTGGCTCTCCATGTAAACGCAAAATAAAATCCAGCCCTCTTAGGAGGGCTGGCCTTCCTCATATAAACAGGCCCTAAGAACGTTTGACATCTGTGTTCAATTGAAAGCTTGTCAAACTATTGAGATATTTTCCTTAACTTTGAGCTACAACTGCATTTAAAGCCGGTGTCTTCATATCGCAGCTGGAAGTGCCTATTATTTCTGAACTCTGTACTATGTAACCAAAGTACCAGCTTGGAAATTGACGTTGGAAAATGGAATTCGGTCGCCTTTTGTTTTCAAACAGTCCACGTAGCAATAAAAACACAACATTGCCATTTCTTTAAATGCAGATGCTAAATGCCTTCTATATGGTTTATTTATCAAAGTGTACTCTACTGAACTGAAGATAACAATGTCAGATTTCAACAAGTCTGTCACCTTTTAGCAATACACCCAGCAGATGTCTATCAGGAGTCTTATCTAGATCCTCTCCTGCGGCAGCACTTACAGCGACGACGGCGAAAAGATGTGGCTTCATACAATGCAGACCGTCTTCTTCTTTCGCTACATCTGCGTCTGATTAGTGCATAACCCCAGCCTTCAATTGATTTCTTTACAATTCGCCTTGATTTGTCGGCTGTTTGGCTTTGTTCTGCCTCATCGTATGCATAATCCGCTCCATCTAAATCGTCCATTCCATCAAGTTCATCATCATCCAATGTATTTGCTGCCGCCTGGCTCTTTACTTGCTGATTAGAGGCCTCTGTGTTTACGAAATTTACCAAAGCAAGAACAAGCATGCATGCTAGCAAATTCAATTTTGTAGGCATCTTTATCTGTAAAAAATAAATAAACATGATAGGTTCTTGAAGGTTCCAAAATCCATTTGAAATTAGATGTCCCGTGAAAATGTCAGCCCGGGGGGTCTACTTAATACAATGACCACCCGGGGATGTGCCTGCCAATAGGGTGTCATTTTCGGCTGAAAATTCCGGGACAGGATTATACCTTTTGCACCTTTATTCCGGGATCGGTATGTCCATCAGAGCTACTTTTTCCAGGACAGGTCAGATTATCATAATCATTTAAAGAAACACTTCAATTTATGAAATTATTAAATGAAAATTCTACTAGCGAAAGCAATTAGCGAAAAGTATACTCTCATTTTCTTCAGAACTATCAGTTTTCCAAGTCTTACTCCAGGACAGGTATTAAGTCTTCAGAATTTTATTCCAGGACAGGGTCATAAAATTTTGTTACGGCAGGCACATCCCCGTTGTTTTTCTCCAAGGTAGACCCCCCGGGAATGTCAGCGAAAACTGTAAAAATAGTCGCAGTTTTTCCATATATAATTTTGGCTAATCGTTAACCTCACATGACCTCGAATTTGAGATAGATTTATACCCTTGAGATGAACAGACGAAGGTTTTGGAATGAGATATTCTAGCAATGCCATTTTTTCTGTCAAATTTGCGTTAAATTCCGTTGCAATTTTTGGATATGTTTCTTTAAAATTGGTATTTTCGGTAAGTCTCATTCTGGTTTTATTTCTTTTAAATATTAGCAATAAAATCTCGCTACCAAAGGGTTATTCCATGCACAGAGAAATATCTTGTTTTACTTTGCTGTACTGGGCAGTTCAGCCAGATTTCAGAACACTTCCTGAAAGATTTCCGTACAAGACAGGTTTCTTCAAAATGCATTTTTCGATCAACGTTGTTACATAAAAGCAGCCTAGTGGGTGAAATGAATCATTCAAATTACTAATGTACTTATTATGTACTGTATGTACTGTACTGTATATGTACTGTAATATTACTAATGTACTGCAAGGGTGCTGCTCAACAAGTTATTCAACACAATACAAACGAACATATATGCAGAAAGAATACCAATCTCTGTAGACATTACTGCACAAACGTCGGAGTAATATAGTAACAAATAGCACAGATCCTGATGAGTTTCACGTTTCACTCAATAAATGAAAATGGTTGAATTTGATGCACAAGTAACATACCATGTTCTTGGTAGTCTCTTTCTTTGATCAATCTCTCCAGCGAAATGACGTTCATGCATATGCAACAGGGTTTAAAACCATTGCAATCGGAACAAAATAGCAATTTCAAATTTTAGTTCCGAATTGGTTGTTGACTAGAATCCAGGAGGAGAGATATCTGGTGATTTGTCCAATGCGATATATTTATTTGCATCCAAATTTCCATTTAAAGCTGCAACAAGTGAGATATACCGGGTGTCACAAAATTGTGCATCGACGTTTGCTAAAATGTACTGCCATGAATTGTGCATCGTTTCGAATAAAATACCAATCATTTTGTCGCAGAAAGTCAAACTTAGATATGTAAATTTATTGCTCCAAAATCGATCATACCATTCTAATATTATGGACAATTACAACTTTACTTGGAAGGTAGTTTGAAAAGTATAGAAAACAATTAAAAATTACGAACAAATCTCGCCCCATTTTAGGATGAATGAAATGGTATTTGCATCTATTATTTTCTGAGAAACTTGAATAAGCAACCCATGTACATTTACGTGCAAGATGCCAATATTTATCATCATTTGATGCAAGATGTAAAAACCATTTCATGCGTTGCTCAAAGCAATGCACGCTTTTGGGGTTTTGCTCCAAATCATATCGAGGCCAACTAGTCATTTAAAAATTGACGTCATTGTGAATAGGGTGTATTAGTTCTATTTTAAGTATGTACAAAAATAACTCCCAAGTAAAATAACCCACAACTCTGTAATGGTATGACTGATTCAAATGCAATAACTGTCTGCATGAAAGTGAGGCTTTCTGTTACAAAATGATAAGATCGATGTCAACAAAACGCTGGTGAAAGAAAATACAAAATGATAGGTATTTCATTTAAATCGACGAATGGCACACTCTGCTACATTTACAGCAACGAAATACTACTTCAGTTGGCAGAGCTTTCAAGAGTTTTTGTTAGAACTTTCAGGGCACCATAAAACACGGAAGGCCCCAAAATGGAGCTTCCTCTGTTGGGGTCAAACTTGGCAAGATATGCCTCTGCATCCAGAACAAACAACATTTACGAGAAACGTCTATCTTTTTGTGTTTATAATACAACATGGAAAGTTTGTTTAAAACTGGGAACAAAAAAAAACCAGCAGCACAAAATAGTTTTAAAAGCATTAGCCATATGCAGGAGCTACAAGGATGCATACCCCCTGATCGGAAGTTTAAGGTATATAGAGCAATTTATCTTCCTGGTCACAGAAAGAATTCCGGTTTATAAATGATTCGATGCCTCCAAACAGAACAGCTGTTGGGTTCGCGATGTATTTATTCTTGAAAGGTTATAAATCATGACCTTCGTTAGCTAGCATTGAATTTTAATGTTTTTCTTGTCAATTCATTGACGGCATGGAAAAAAGAGGGATTCTTTGGACTTTGCCCTTCATAGCACTAGATATTAAAAAATAATTTCCACCCCGGGTAATTTCTGTGCAGTACAGTGGGGGCTGTTCAGTACAGTGGAGGCTGTTGAGTACAGTGGAGGGGTAACATGAGTACAGTGGAG
>REGL01000893.1:52522-65801 GCA_004194395.1 Aurelia aurita complex sp. Pacific | reverse complement strand
AGCCCTCCACTGTACTTAACAACCTCCACTGTACTGATGCTAGCCCGTCACAGTACTGATGTTAGCCCTCCACTGTACTCAACAGCCTCCACTGTACTGAACAGCCCCCACTGTACTGCACAGACATTACCCGGGGTGATTTCCACTGAATGAACAATGGTTAGAAAATCTTGCGATATTGATCACAACCATACCAAGGAATAAGAACCAGATTTGCTCGGAAGTTTTTGAAACATGTTTGCTAGTGGACGTTAAACTTCCGAAGTGAGCAAAATTTCAACTGAACCAAAGCCAATATTTCTTCAGCAAGGATTGGATACAATATTCTTAACTCTTTCAAAGAAATGTTCACGTTTTAGTTGCAGAAGTTTCTCATGGGCAAAGTATACTGAGGTTGTTCCCACCCGAGCGCTACAGACAGGTTCTAAACACACGTATTTTTTAAATTCTTTAAATTCAACTCTCATATCACCAAACAACGGAGCAACTGGAGTCCTGCAAATATTTATACCATGTCTATGTTTTTATATGCTTATAAAATAATTATAAATACAAAGATACCACAAAAAGATACCAAAAGGAGCATGGAATTACGTAACAACCCTGTGGCATTTAACAATTAACTTTAAATCAGTTTCAAAGTAGACGTCAGGTGAAACAGTTCGGAAATTTATCGAATGATCAGTCATGCATGGACCATGCAGAGCTATGAGTTCCTATTATGTCTATTTCTTGTTTCTACGGGGTGAGTAAAAATAAACAATCTCCATTTGAAAGGCCACTAACTCCCTGGGTATCAACGCAATAATATTGGCAAATTCATCATTTGATATATGTATCTTAAAATTTAATTTACCTAACTAAAATCGTTCTCCGTTTTGAAATTATGAGGGATTTTTCGAGAAAAGCCCCTTCAAAACAGGCCTAAAATATACCTCGCATTCATATCAAAGATGTTAGAGAGAAAAAAATCATTCGAGCTCTTTTCAAGAAACTCTTAATCTTTCCTTTAATACTTTTGAATCTGGATCTGATTGAATAACAACGAATTCCTTAACTGGAACATTAAAACCCTCTTCAGATGCTATACAAGAATTACTGCAAGTATAAACAAAAATGGTCCCAAACTCGATCCTTGTGGAGCAACAATTTGACGCTGATGCTATTGAGGCTCCATTTATTGCAGCAGCTTCATCAAGCTTATGCTTATTATCACGAGGATTTTCTTCTAATATTTCTGCTGTATTTCGGTGCTCTTGAGCAACAATGCCTGATTTGACCTTATTCAAAACAAACGACAGCGCAGGCATCAACTGCAACTCGAATACCCTCTTTGAGTGACAATTTGAGCACACAGGAACGTCATCCAAATCGTGACTAGGTGCTACTTTGTCAGAAAGTAACAACGGTGACCCATTCCACTGGTATCTCAAGCACTGTTCTTGGCACCTTCGTAAACGTTTCTGAAATTTGTGAAAGGTCCTATCTCCATCAGCTACCTCCGACTTTTCATATTTTTCTCCCGTCCTTGAACCTGTCCCTTTCTCTAGTTCACTCAATGGTCCCTCTCGTTTTTCATATTCTCGCAATAGATTTTCTTCGTAACTAAGTGATCCAGTTCTTGGTTCTGGCTCTTCAAGAACATGAATATAAAACGAGTCAAACTTCGGCAAGTTTTTGGGAAAGTCGATTATGACTCTGCCTTGTGTAACAGTCTTGCATTCACTAGAATTGCATGTCCTTGGAGGTTCCATTTGTGACACTGCCAAATCTTGAAGCTTATTGCTGATATCATTGAAGTAAGTTTCGCCTTCACTGCAAAAAATTAAAAAAATAAACGTCTCAGACCTATCAAGCCACATCTCATAAAGCTGATAGAAGTGTTACAAATGCTGTCCCTTGAAATGATCATACTGGCTGCAGGGTTAACCCCCCCTCCCCCTCAACATACATAGTTTTATAGTGATACGAAAATGAAATGAAAGAAAAGGTTGGTTTGCAGCCAAATGGCAAATCTACATAACTAAACATTGCTTGATATTTTGACAATTTAGCAGATTTACTCACTTTTACAAAGTTGGGGGGGGGGGCTTTCCCCCCTCACACCGGCCCATAACTACCACACTTCTGCTTTGAAGTGAAATCCTATATGGGAATTTCAAGGCCAAGCAACAAGCATTGCCTGTTGCATTGTATACCCTTGCCACATGGCATTTCATTGTGCAGTTAAAGAAACTCGATAAGCATATAGTAACAATTACAAATTAAAAGTAAATCTAACTTACTCTCCCCAGTCATCAGCATCATCACACCATGATGCCTCCATCAATTGTCCTTCAACCTAGTGAAACAACCAGAAGGCTTTGCAGGAAGGCTGGCTAAAACTCAAGAGGTGCAATTTTTCATTTTGGATCAATACAACTTTTTGCAATATATTGGCTGAGTTTAGTGGGATCTTAAATTTAACAGACAGATAATATTAATCATATCAAGATAAAACTCCTTATTTCATCTTGATCATATCAGTACCCAAAGGACGTGTGATTACGTTATAGTCAAGGTAAGAGTAGTGTGACCAGAATATTAACATATATTTGCTTGTAAGAGATGCTATTCAAAGAATAATCAATAAGCCCATGCCTTCGCTCTTATTGGCAGCAACTGGGGATTCTTTAACAGAAATTGTACAAGAAAGTAATTATTAGGACAATAATCTGTATAGCTTGTTGAGCATCTGAAGCCATTGAGCTGTTGATGATGTATGGATATCACTATTTTTGAAAACATAATGTCTGACTCTTCAGACACATGCAGTCACACTCCTGCTGCTTACAAGAATACAGTGTCATCCTTCTAAGGCCACATTCACAGATAACAAAAACACCAAGAGCATGTACTGTACTCAGCGTAAACATCTCATCATCCTGATTTTTGGACCAGTTTTGTACATGAGAATGAAATGGATTGATTGCATATCATTCCACTTTCTGTATCCCTTTTTTAATGCTCCACTTTTTGGAATGGAACAGCACCACTCAAAGCTGTGTGAATGCAACCTCTAAGCATTCCACTTTTTGGAATGGAATGATTGTGTTCCTGTGAACAGGGCTAAGGAGTATGATTGATTGCAATATTACAATTTGCCATCCACAAAGTACTTATTCATTTCCCTTCCCTGACAGTGCTAATCATGGATATAGAAAAGGACAAGCAACAATTCACCTCTTAGATTACATCTCATTCAATTCTCGATTACAATTAAGTACCTTGTCAAGTTGTTTTTCAACTGCTATTTCTGTTTGTACGATACATTGACTTCGTAGGACCTTCCAGCTACAAAAATTATTGAATGAATTAGATGAATCAAATCGATAGATTAGAAAGTAAATCCCACTAGTACCTCTCGTGCATCATGACAAGGAGTCACAGAGTCACAGACTCAGGCAGCTCTTACGTAGCTACTTCTGCAATTAGCACTTGGTACTGGAAACTGCAACTTCACCTTTTGATGAGGAAAACTGTGTATCAAGTTCCAACATGAGCATTTTAGAGAAAAATCTACCCTACATTTTGCAAAAGGAAAATGATCCAATTCATGCTCATCTGAGAATAAAATAGCAAGGTATAGGTTCAGTTTATTAGTTTTCAAAAGTAAAATGTTTTCTGCAGAATAGATTTTCGAAAGTAATTACGCCACATGCACATAGCAACCATGATCTGGGTTGTGAACAACCTGCTGCTATGCTCGTTGCAATAACAAGTGCTATATGACAGACTGTTTCTTGCTAAAAGTACCAAGTTTCAAAGGCCTCCTTGGTAATAGCTAAAAGTTTCGTTCCACCCACCTTCCAAACATCATGAAACAGCTGAAAGCTATACAGATTTCTCTGATGAGATTGGGCCTCGTCTGCTCAAGTTTTGTTTGCAGTCGTTTGAAGGATTGAAAAAATCACTATCCTTCATACAACATCAGAGGGGAGTGTACCAAGGAGGCAAACATATCTTCAGCAAGTAATGCTGTATCTCATAGTATATTATTACAAAAGAAGGCAAACAGTAAACATTTACTTAGTCTTTGATCATTGTAATACAATTACACCAAAATGTACAGCCACGATAGCAAAATGATCATTCATTTTCTATTCAAGACACCGCTTGTAAGAAGCTGTAGTTGTAGCATATTTCATATTTCAGAATATACAGAAACACTGCGTCAGACTAGCCTGAGAGCAGACTCAACTGGTTTATGAAATCAAATTAAGTTGAATGGAAAATTGAAAATTCAGTTTTTGAAAAAGTTTCTGAATTTTTAATTTTCCGTTCAACTCAGTTCCAAGACCAGTAGAGTCTGCGCACGCTAGGCCAGAAGCGATCAGATCTCAACAGGGCATGCCGCATTGTTTAAGGATTTCTCTATTTTGGACTGAACCAACAATGAGTTTATGCAAGCCTTTTAATTCTAAGCAATCATTTGACCAACATTAACATCACCATAAATTCTAAACTGATAGGAAAAGAAGAAACAACCAAGGCTAAAATTACCTTTCTGCTCTGTCTGAGCATTGCAAATCACAGCAACAAAAGATATTTACTGATCTGTGGTAATTTGACCCTTCAAGAGGGCAATAAATTTGAGCAACATGATATAGCAGGTTCTGGCAAATAGAACACTTTGGATATGTACTTGGAAGGCAATCTTGCATCCAGTTCTAAAAGAATTTAAAAGTGAAAATAAGTAGGATGATGAAAATATTTATAAACTGATGAGACTTCAGCTGAAATTACTGAGAGGTACTCTCCTACGCAGAGGGTTCCTTTTTGAAAAGCGGGAAAGAAAAGGAAAAGCGGGAAAGAAAAGAGTTCCTTTTCTTTCTTTCTTCTCGCGCGCTCCTTCGCAGTAATTCCGCTAAGCAGTGTAGGAAAAAATCTTTGCAATGCAGAAGCAAGCAAAATGACAGGGGAACCTCTGCATAGGAGAGTAACTGAGAGGCTAAAAAGGCTGATTTCCAGTCAGTGGAATTTCCCTAGGAGGCAGAATTTCTGTTGTCTGCGAGAGAAAATGTAGCTATGGAATCAAATNGACTTCAGCTGAAATTACTGAGAGGTACTCTCCTACGCAGAGGGTTCCTTTTTGAAAAGCGGGAAAGAAAAGGAAAAGCGGGAAAGAAAAGAGTTCCTTTTCTTTCTTTCTTCTCGCGCGCTCCTTCGCAGTAATTCCGCTAAGCAGTGTAGGAAAAAATCTTTGCAATGCAGAAGCAAGCAAAATGACAGGGGAACCTCTGCATAGGAGAGTAACTGAGAGGCTAAAAAGGCTGATTTCCAGTCAGTGGAATTTCCCTAGGAGGCAGAATTTCTGTTGTCTGCGAGAGAAAATGTAGCTATGGAATCAAATAGAAAGTTATGTCTGAGCGACCTTTTATAGTCTTGCATTCCACCTGCTCAGAAAATTCCTCTGACTGGAAATAATTCTCAGGGAATCTTAACCCTTGGAAGGAAATCTTAAGCCAGGTAGGAATCTATATATGGACAACAAACATCTTCAGGGTGCAGGCACAGTATCCTGTGTGCAAATTTGAAAATTGGTTTGCAGTGCACTACCCTGGCTACCAGACTCTCTCTAAAATTTATGGCACCCTGAGTCTATGGCACCCTGGGTAGCGGCGCACTAACTTGATGGAAATTTTGGAAATTTCTTTATGTCTGAAAACTTACTACAACTTCTGTGCAATCTTATAAGATTTTAGTGCAAGAATGAAATCAATAAAAGAATGAAAACCCAGGTGACTCGGGCAAACTTAAGACATGCAAATATTAATCCTTCTTTGAGTTACTAATTTAACTTTTGCCTCATCCATCATTGATCCAATCAAATATATTTTCCAATTGGCATAAAACTTATGCCAACAAAAAACCCAAGTCACCCGAGTTTCTGACCTAGGCTATCATGAAGTCCGGGGGAAAAATACTGTAACATGTTCAGGGTATGGGAATTTTCTTCTCATATGCGTGAGCTTTTGGGCCCAAAAATCTCTAAACAAGGGTCCCTTTTGGCAGATTTTCAATAAACATGGGTGGGGTTTTGCTGAAATTTGCATCAAATAGTTGAAAATTGGCAGTTCCCACAAAATTCATAATAAAAGTGGGTCTAGAAGAGGGTAGCTTTCTGGCATAAGCAAATACAATTTATATCTAGTAAGATATTTCATATATTTCATTGACTGCTCTTTCACGCAGAGCTGATTCTCAAGCCAGACAGAGGGACCATCTCTCTCAGATTGAACTGATCAGATATTGTTTGTTTGGAAAGTTTTCACGAATGATCACTGACCACTCACACTGCTTCTTGGCCTTCAATTGACCTGATCATTAGTTGGCATCAATGCAAACTATGATCTGTTGCATAAGCAAAACAAGAACAGAGTAGACTAGAGAGACCATCTAGACGAGTAGGTTGGTGTAAAATTTAGTGACCTATTTCTTTGAACTGAATCACTTCAAAGAAACTTTTAGCTATTTCTCTAATTCTACCATTGGACCTTTCTGAAATCTTCAATATTTTCAGAATTAAAGTGTTTTTCTTCTTTTTCAAGAATTCCAGAAAAATTTTCAAAAAAACTTAAAACCATCATAATTTCTAAACTGTTTGATCCAAAATGAAACTATTTTGAAGAAACCCATAGTTTTACAATACGATATCAAGCAAAAGTCTGTCACTCTTCTAGATTATGATTTAGACATTTGATGATGTCACATCCTGAAGTGAGTTGAAATGTAAGTGACCATCAACTCTCGATTTTCGTATCTTTAATGGAATTTGGCCGTTAAGATCAGAACCCCCACCCCCTTAATGGCCTTCTACCTCTGACACCGGCCTAAAATTTTCAGCCAAAGCAAGATTTTGGGAGCAGCAAATAGAGGTCTTGTGAAACACAACTGGACTTCAACAGAAGATACACCATATAGGGAGGAGCAGGAGGTTTACCAGACTGGAATTAGCGTATGGTGCGCCAAAAATCTGTGGCGCGCAGACCCAATCTAAACAATGGAAATAGCAATAGAACAAAAGAATTGGTGTATATCTGTGGCGCACGGTGCACCCCGATTCCACGTAGGAGGAAGTATAGTAACACTGTTCTATTCTACATTAAGCATTACCATCATTTATTTGTGAAGTTGTTTATCCACATTTTTCAAAAAAATTCCCTTTCAGAGATTTTTGATGGTCTAAGGCAAAACCCCCTCTCCCCATAACGGCCAAATGCCGTAAAAAATACGAAAATCGAAAGTTGATGGCCCCTAAAAAAGGTACGCTGTCATTTCGAAAAATATTCAAGCTCCTGAGAAAAATCCAACGGTAAAATTATTGATAATAATAATAATATATCAAATAAGGGAATACGAGGCTTACAGCCTATAAAACCCTAGAAGTTATATTTGTGTTCGCAGTGGAAGCTATCATAACGTTTTTCAAAATGTAATACTGTCGTACAGTTGACAATCTCTTCGGATAACTCATTCCACGATTTTACTATTCTTTGTGAAAAGAAGTTTCATCTTACGTTCAGGCGATTTCTTTGCTTAAACAGCTTGAGCTTGTGTCCTCTTGTTTTGGTTGTGCTTAACTTGAAGAAATTTGTATGGTTTAAGTCGACGATACCTTTCATGATCTTAAAAACCATTATCATGTCTCCTCTCGTTCTTCTATATGCAAGAGTTGGGAGATCAAGGGCAATAAGGCGTTCAGTGTAACTCAAGTTTCTCAGCAATGGCACTAATTTTGTGGCTCTTCTTTGGACGCTTTCTAGCGAACGAATGTCTTTAACGAGGCTTGGGCTCCATACGGTGCCGGTGGATTCTAACAAGGGTCTAACTAAAGCTTTGTACAACGTGTTGAAGGTTTCTAGACTTAAATGCTTGATCGTTCTTTTTATTGAAGGGAGGACACCGTTCGCTTTTTTTATGCAAGATGGGATTTGTTTTTGAAATTTTAATTTGGTATCAACAATAACTCCTAAGTCTTTTGTCTCTTCCGATTCTTTTATTTCGATTTGACAATTGTCTTTTTGGTCGATAATATAATAAGTACTTGAGTCTATCTCCTCTCTATTCTTAGTGCTTACGTGCAATTTAGAACACTTTTGTGCATTTAGGGGCAACTGCCACTGACTGGACCAGTTTTCGATTCGATTTATGTCATCCTGAACGGGTTGGCTGCTGCCTGAGTTTCTTTGGTACAATTTCAAATCGTCAGCAAATATTTGATAGAGCAATTCAACTAAAGTAAGAATTTTGCTATCAGTTCAACTACTCTTGCGCGGATCCATGGCGGACCCATGGTTCTGCTGAGGCCAAATACACTCTTTTTTTATAAGAATACTATAAATTTCGTCCAGCCTCAATATTCTTAAGAAATTTTCGTTTTGAGCCTTTACATATTCTTAAATTATTCTAATTTTTTTCAAATCTGATATGGTTTCAGGGCAACATAGTTAAAAGAAATGTCATGTCATTACGAGGAAATGGTCAAACGAAAGAAAATCAAGCAATTGTAACAATAAGAGTGTTCTTAACAATCATAAAGTTTTAAACATGCTTTTAGAAAAAATGAGATACGTCAGTCATGCGAGTATCTGTTATGAGCATCGCAAACAGGCAACTGCTGAAAAATGAGACACAAATATGACGAGCTGAGCCTGAGCAATATTCTTATGATATTCTTAAAATGTGCATGATTTTGAGCCTGAATATTCTTATAAACAATATTCTTATAAAAAAAAGAGTGTACACCTTTTCAACTAAGTGGCCTCGTTTTAGAAATTTTCAAAATTTCTCCAAATTGCTTCATAAGAAATTTCTGACATCAGATTTCGATTCAGCACCGAAATTTTAGTCTGGTTGCTAATTTTCATAATTCCAGTGTTCACAATTTTGTTTTTATGACGATAATAAAGTTGAAAATTTATGAGGAATTTGACCGTAAATAATGACTGAGAGGGTGTAAAGTTACACCCTGCGCAATTTTCACGGTCAAAATCCCTTACAGATTTTCAAACTTATTATCGTGATAAGATAAAAATCGTGAATAGTAGGATTATAGAAATTTGCATCTGGACTAAACTTTGACTGCTGAATCCAAATTCGTGGTCAAAAGTTTCGTAGAAGAAATTTTCAAAAATTTCAAAACGAGGCCATTAATTGAAAAGGTGTATTTGACTCTCAGCCTGTCTGAACTTTTAGCATGCACGCAAAGGACTCTGGGTGGTAATAGCTCTTTCTTCTCCATCCTAAAGGTTTCTTATGAGTTTCTTGACAGAGAATCGGGGCTGTAGAAAGCATCTTTGGGGGGGGGAGGGGGGGGCACGATATTTCAAGGGTATATTTTTCACAAAGCAAAAGGGGGCAAAAGGGGTACTTCCTGAAGAAAGAGAACCATCTTTTTGTTAATTGCAAAACCTTGGGGGGGGGCACGTGCCCCCAGTAGTAGTGGATCAGAAAATATTTCACGAAACCATGTGTGAATCAGGCTTCACATTCAAATATCGTTCCCAGTGTAAGATGAACTCTGATCGCATTTGAAAAGTCGGCGATGACAGTTTCATCGTGCATTGGGAGCCGGAACCAGTCTTAGAAAATACGTCATTTCAATTCAACTCTGATACTATTTACTTTTGTTTGAACCAAGTCAAGTCAACACAAATTTTGAACAAATGGCACTGTAAACAAACTGTTGCACTTACTCAATTTCTTTAACAGCTAGTTCTACCAACTGTCGTTGCTTTGCTTTGCATAATTTTCTCTGTTGCGTCAAAACATACAGGGCAGGTTTCCTTGACGTTGCGCCCAGTAAATTTAGGATTTAATGGAGATTAAACATATTTGGTTTTGTATACAGAGCCCTGTGAGGTCATTACATACTGCTAATGTAAGTATAAACAACATATACAAACAAAACGAACAGAGCTTTCTTGATGGAACACAATGCGATCGAATCTCCTGCCGGTTTCAACTTAGTTCCCCAGCAAAGCAAATTTACAATGGTGACAATGGTATCTGAAGGTTTTATTGTGCAGTGGTGTAATCCTCTGTCTGACTTTGCAGCTGGAACAGTCAAAAGAACAGGGTTCGATCCAAAGTATCAACCTCGTCCCCAGGGCCTTTTGTCACATTGACAGAGACGAAAAAAGGCACTGGGAACAAAGTTGTCCAAGTAGTGCCCCACCAGTTGCGCGTCAAGACCGCAAAACCACAGGTCACGACACAGGTGGCGGAGAATGGTTCCCATGGTTCAATGTTTTAAAACGGAATCGTTTAGTCAAAATTAGTAAAAACTAACCTTTCTTGCCAGTTAAATGTGTCTGATTTCTCTTTGAATCTGCTCCTCTCGAGCTCCATTTTTGCTATTCGTTAGGCTGGTTAGGCCAACGATTGTTTAGTGTTGTGAAATCGTTGGCCTAACGAATATTAAAAATGACAGTTAGAGAGGAGCAGATTCACAGAGAAATCCGAAACATCTAACTGGCAAGGAAGGTCAGTTTTTACTAATTTCAAACCCGAACGATTCCAATTTAAAAATACTGAACCATTCTCCGCCACCTGTGGTCACGAAGAAAATTAGATAAATAATATCATAAAATTCTCTCCCTGTTTTTTGCTCTCTGCTTGTGTAGTTGCCATTTCATATTATAAGAGTGTTTCATATTCTCCCCCCTCACCCCCTCGCATAATAATAACAGCCAAGTTTCCATTTCGGAGCAGCTCCCACAGTTGAATCAGGTTGAATGTGAATAAAACCAGTTCCCACTTGTGGTCCTTGTCTATGTATGTATGTATGTATGTATGTATCATTTTGCCACAATATTTACAAGTTATATAATATAAAAATAGATACAATACAATAAATAATGTTAAAAACGTAAAGGAATAACACCCATAATCACAGTGGCAGCGATAGCATTAAAAGGTCAAGATGACCTTAATTCCATAATGGTCCCCTTAGAGGTGCTGGTACAACGAAAAACGTAAGAAAAAAAAATATACTAAACTGTAGTTTGTTTTCGGTATAAAACATGGTTTATAATACCATACCATGATCGGGAGAGATGATGACAAGTCTTAATAGAAGACATATAGTGTCGTGCACCTTTCTGCCTAGATGCTTTGGAAGATTACATGGGGCATGCATGTGGAGATTCAGAACGTTTTCAGTGAAAAAATACATGCGACATCAGCAGGGATATTTTCAGGAACTCTTGAACATGCCAGCTGATGCTATGCCTTGACGTTGTTTTTTTTTTAACAAAAACGCTTTACCGATTCTAGATTCACTTTTTCACTTGAAAAATATTTACATTCCCACAAATGTTCAATATATTCATCCTGGGTTCCACAACTCCTCTTCTGCAAAGAGTATTTCAAATTATCCCCTGTAAAAATGGTAAACAAGGGCAGGGGTAAGGAGGGGGGCTATGAAACAGCAAATAAAAAGAGAAGTACAAGAACAGAAAATTCTACGATATTCTCTGTCAACTTCCCTCGCTACCTGTGAACAACAAAATTAACAGGGAAGAACTTACCTAAACTTTTATTTTTAGCACTCACAGTTTCTCAGTTCGCTTCTTGGCCTCTCAACTTTAATGGTGCCTCTCGGATCTGCAAAATATTGCACAAGAATTAAATCATATATTTCTTCAATGATTTTTCTGCTTCGTGCGTCATAAGACTTGTCATCAATGACGAGTGCAACCCTTCCGTGTGCGAAAAGGTTACACAATGGATTATATATGCAAATATAGCTAGCCCAAAAACAAGTTGTCAGATTCGTCAAATTCAACTAGTTTTCGAGAGGCATATCAATCAAAAATCTGGTAACTTTTGCCAAAAGAAAATCCGAATAAATTTTCAAAGATCTCGAAAACCTCAAAAATGTTCATAAAACCTTCGAAATCCTATGAAAATCTGAAAATTCCCAGAAGTCTCCTTCAACAGATAAAAAAGTTTTGAAAATTCTTTGAAAATCGCAAAAATCTTGTAAATCCTCAAAATCCAGCTAAATCTGGAAAATCTCGATCGCTCTTCGAAAATATCAAAAGCTTGAACATTATTGGACATCTCAAAAAATCTTTGAAAATCTTAGAAAAAATTTTTCAAAAATCGGAGAGACTGAAAAACCTAAAATCTCGTGTGCTGCTTTTGAATTGATTTTTAAGGGAAATGGAAACATCTTTCTTGTATTGAAACATTCCAATACAAGGCAAAACACAAGCAGAACCAATGGCTAGCCTGCGCACAGCCTCAACTCCTCGCAGGCTAAACCTTTGCTAGAACATAGTTTACCCTGGGTACCATAGAGCCTAATTTTTAGGCTCTGGTACCCAGGGTAAAATTAGGCTCTATGGTACCCAGGGCAAACATAGTCTAGTCATGAGCGATTTGGGATCTGAAGAGCTGGCATTGTGCATCAGGCTTGGTTGCTCTGCTCTCTGCTAAAGTGAAAAGAAGACTCTACCATCCTTTGCAAAGTTTTTACATTATTAACGACTAATCTTTCTTTGTTACAAAGATAAAACTCTTTTCCACAAAATATTTGCGGGGGGAAACTTTATATTTCATTTTATCATATACACCGGCTGTCCCAAAATTTGTCATTATCGTTTGATTGCTTTTATATCCATAACCAATGGACCGATTTTCAAAAACTTTATTTTATCCGATTGCCGAAAGGCTAAATTGTATTTGAGGATGTTGGTTGTGGTTTAGAGGCCGATTCCTTATTCATGTTGAAAAGAAGATGGATAAACCTGTTCACATTCAAGCCGTAGATGGCATGAAAAAGAAACAGCCTTCTTTCCCAGTCAACATTTTAGATGTGATGCAAAGGCTGAACTTATATGTCGCTCTGAGAATATACGTCGTTCAGAGAATATGAATTCAGTTAATACTGAGTTCAGAGAATGCAAATACGAGTTCAGCCTTTTGCATCACATCACATCACATCTAAAATGTTGACAAGACTGGAAAGGTAGGCCGTTTCTTTCTCATGCATCGAAGGCTTGAATTTGAGCAGGTTTATCGATCTTCTTTGTGACATGAAAATGCCGTGGTAAAACCGCAACCAACATCTTGAAATGCACCCTCTTGTACAAGAAACAGGTTTGTTAACCAGATCTTTGGCCTTATGGCCTAATGAAAAAAATAAGAAACTTCCCAATGGGTGACTGGGGGGTGACTTCTGGAAAACAGGATAACACCAAGTCTAATATAGTTCAAATTTTATCAAGGC